>BJBW01004961.1:3760-164318 GCA_004320125.1 Scolopax mira
CTCATAAGGCTTGTGCTCCAGACCCCTCACCAGCTTCATTGCCCCTCTCTGCACCTGCTCCAGCACCTCAATGTCTTTCTTGTGGTAGGGGGCCCAAAACTGGACACAGTACTCAAGGTGGGGTCTCACCAGTGCCAAATACAGGGGGACAATCACCTCTTGGGTCCTACTGACCACACTGCTATTGATACAGGCCAGGATGCTGTTGGCCTTTTTGGCCACCTGGGCACATGTTCACCATGTCCACATTTCACCATTAAACTCTTGACCCAGGTAGTTTTTTTATCAATTTTTTTTTAAATGCATATTGGGTAACCATGGAATTCCTTTTACTAAAGGCACTCTTAATTTTTTCACATACTTTTAAAGAAGTGCCTGTATTATTACCATCTTCTCCAAGAAGACAGCAACCTTCACATGCCATAATAACAATTACAAATAGGGTTTAATTAGAAGTTTACTTAGCAACAGTAGCTTCCCCTTTGTTTCAGATGTCATCACTGGCTATTAGAATGTATCTTCACTTCCACAGCTGGCCCAACAGGTTAAACAAATAGATCACGTAGGAAACCTGAGCCTGGATCTATTCTTGGGCTTCTAATAGCTCATGTCTAACATGCTGAAGAGAGAACATTACCAGCCTGCTCTTAAGCAGGGGTGTGTAGCAGCTGGGCTTAGCTGATATGGTGGCCACTTTTAGCCCTCATGGGTTTGGACAGGAAGGAAACAATGAAAGAGAATGGATGGCAGGCTGGAAAAGATAGGGGTGAAAGCTTCAGTAATGTCTATTTGCATGTGAATCCTGAGGCTGAAGAGAAGATTTTTCTCCTTTAAAGGAATTCAAAATAATATAATCTATGCTAAGAATATGAGCTCTGGATTAGGTTGGCTCTAGAGAAAAATAGTTCTGGTTCGTATTTTCTGCATATTGCTGAAAAATGTTTAATAAAACAATTTTCTGAACTATTTAGGATGACCAACAACTTACAGTGCTGTAAAATACCTTAGAGAAAAAAAAAAATGAGGCAGGGTTTGAGGGTTTGCAGCAGATACATAATCATTATAATCCTCTAACATTATAGTCAGACTATTTTTTTTTATGTTCACCTCTGATTTTGTTATGTGCTGGACAGAACAGATTTTGCAAAGATTTTGCATCAGGAAACAGAGCCTTGATAATGTTACTTCCTATCAAGGTTTCAAGTGACCTTCTCATGTTTATAAGGATCATTCCACAAGGTACATATGTGCATTACTGAAATATTTTTTCCTGTACTTGCTTTACTAGTTACAACAATTTTTGTCATTGGTTTACTTTTTTAAAAATGTGTGCTCCACTTTCCCCACTGCTTACTCTGATTCCTCTTATTTCTTTCATTACCAGACGAACTTGAACCTTTACAGACTGCTGGTTGTTGTCCACACAAAACAATCGCTACATTCAAGTCAGAAACACTGAGAATTTTTATAATGCAATCCGCCCAATCTGAACTCTCCTTCAGAAACATTTTGCCTTTAAAAAGAAATTCCCAGCATGAACCTCATCAGAAGCGACATGTAACAGACAGTACATGTGGTGTTTGGGCAGGCAGCAGAGAATTGAAAAAGAAGGCTTCACTTTTTCTATCCCATGGCATGTGCAGAAGGTACATGTGGCCCAAGCTGACATCAGGCATTTGAAGCAAAAAAACTGCTAAAAGCATCAGCTTCTGTTAATTTACTTTGTCAGACATTGTCTTAATTAAAAAAATACGCTAGAAAGGGCAGTGCAGCTGAGCTACAACTGCTTCAGTTGTTTCTGACAGTCGCAGTTACAGACTTAACAGAACAGCTTTGGGTTCAGTCCTGCTGTCCTCACCAAGCCCAGACTCTAGCTCCAACCAGCAAGAACTGCGGGCTCCATATTACATAAAGCTCCTCTTCATGTTTATAGCTACTAGGACCTGTATTCAAAAGGTAAAATGTTTCACACTAGTGACCTTGCAAACAGGAACTCAATAGTGCCAGGTACAGACCTCCTGATTTGGTTATCTGCAAGGGAGTCTTCTCAGTTTAATAACTATATAATACAGTCCTTCAAAAATGTTCTTCAGCACAAAAAAATCCAAGGCAGCTATACTGTATAGTTTGACCGCTATGAAAATAAGCTATAAAAATAGCAAACACAAAGTGTTAAATACCTATGTAGGTGTCACTCATTAGTTCCTTTCCTTAAATCCCATCACCCTTATTTTCCACACCAGAGGTGCAAATATGTCCCTGTTTCCAATTCATTTCAAACAAGTGATTTTGCCTGTAAGCTCTGGCAGGCAATACACATTTGCTTATTTCCAGGGTTCACACAGGGTTATTGTGGTTTTCATAAATTACAGTGAAAGTAATGATAGATGTAAGATTTGTATAGAGTGTAGTTTTATGCTTGTGACATGCAAGAGAAGGAATATGATTTTAAATTGGTGACTCTGCAATTAATTTTACTCTACAGCATATTCAGATAGATGTTTTCCATACAAGACCCTGTTGCTCTCTCCACACAGACCAGATTGCTTCCATTTGTGAACTTACCAAGTCTGGCCTAGTCCTCGTCAAATACAGCTCTATCACACATGTCTATTTTCCAAACTTACTCTGCCTAGGAAATGAAAATGAGAAAAAGAATAAGGGGCACATATTAAATGAGGATACAGAGAAATGTCTGAGAAGCAGGTCATGGTGGGTAGAGGAGCCTACGATGTGTGTGAGAGGTAGGGAAGAACTGTGCTCAGATATGCACGGATAAACCCAAGGGACCTGAGGAGGCTTCAGCTTCTCTTTCTCCGTTAGCACTGGTTGGCCAAGCAAATGTGCTCCCACCTCACAGGGAGCAGCTGCTGTCACGCAACACAGCACTTTGGACCAGGGCTGTACACACTTGGGACCAGCCCAGGTCCCTTGGTACACCATAAAGAAGTTCTGCTGAGTCTGAAGGGAGAGTCACAGCATCAAGGAAACACCAGCTGGTGGGAATGCAACACCACAGAAGACCAAATGTAGGGGCGATGGTGAAAGATACAAAGAAAGACTTTTGCATTGGGAAGAGCCGAGAGAAAAGGAATTCTGAGAAGCCAGAGGTTTTCCAGATAATAAGAAAGGCTGGAGGATCTGAGAAGTATTGTCAGCCCACCTTCATGGAGATCAGCTCTTGTGAATACAGAGTCTACTTTGCGTTTTGCTTTGGACTATATTAAAAACAGTGAGTTTGCCTGTGAAGTTACTGAAAATGGCAATTTCTTAGAAGCACTGAAGGAAAGCAGGAAAGCATTTCACAGAAAATACATCTTAAAAATGTATTAGCACATTATAGAGAGTATTGCACTCTCTATTAGACAGTGACTATTTCATGAGATATACATATATATATATATATTAGCTCAATTGTGCTCTGACTCTACTGCATCCAGCCTAAAGGCTGAACTCGATCATTGCTATGAAATAGAGGGATTTTATTCCTGCTTTAGAGGCAAATATCATTACAGTTATCTTCAGAATAACCATTAACCCCTCCACGATAAGGAACATGACTGCAAGCAGGCAGTTTGGAGATGAGGACCAATGCACCCAGATCCCAGCCAGTGGGAAGGGTCAGTCATACCTGTCTGGTGGCAGCAGCTGAGCTTGTGGGTGAGAATAGCTGTTCTCATGTCTCTGCAATAGCAGCAGAGGGCTGACGGGAAATTAACACAAACGTGGCTCCCTGTGTCACAGCTCAGCACATCAGTCAGCAGCCACTGGGCCCTGCACAGGCATCCTGGCCATGGTAAGACTAGTGGCACCTTCCAGCAGAAGAATTCATTCGGACCACAACCGTGCACATGCATGCACAGACTCTTCCACCCACACTGTATTTTAATTATTGTAAAAAAAATCTAGCAAAACTATTAGTCTTTTCTTTGCTACAAGTTGAAATAAATGTTACTTATTTTCTTGACACATTTCATGTGTCTATAAGAAAAGAGGAATACTTTTCCCCTTAGATTACATCAAAAGGTCTTGCTTAGTTTTGTTAGGTAAATCAGGCTTTTCTCATATTACTTCCCCATGTTTCAGTGGTAAGCAACAGTAACAGCTTTATGAAACAAATGTTTAAACAAGAAAGCTGAGAAGTCTTGATAATGCTTCTGGGAGATGAACGTTCTGACTCTCTAAGTAGTCGGACAATTAAAATTAAGTGCCTGAAAGCACTAGCAGTCAATTTAGAAAACAAAGCTGTGTCTCTTTGTTTAAAAATACAACCGTGGTTTTTGTTCTTCTAAGTAGGGATATTGAAGACAAACATGTATGCAAAATGAGAAGCAAGAGATCCACCTGCTATCGACCAATTACTTGTCTCTGTAGACTGGGTAACCTCTGATACTGCTGCTGCAGCACAAATATACCAATACTCAAAATTCATTATTGGGAAACTTGCACAGAGAAATGCACATTTCTGAAACGAAACACACACTTTTGCTAATGTGCACCACAATGTTGGTGAACTCACACTGACACGGTGCAGAAAATGGCCCGTGTTTCTGTGAAAGCCTGTGAAAGCTCAGCAGACGCCCCGAGAGAGAGCCTGAGGTCCCCACCGTGGCTCACTGGTCTGACTCCACTCCTCCTCAGCAGCCACCACCAGAGCTTCCAGAGAGATGCTGGTGGTCTTGGCACGGCTCCTGGTGGACAACTGTCCACCTCACACCTGGCTCAGCCTCGGCTGAGGCGAGGTAATGAACAGGCCGCTAAAATGAACCCAAGCTTCCCTCCCGAGGGAGGCTACTTTTGATCAGTGTTGAGCAACATATGCAGGCTGGAGCAGGGGGCAGGCAGGCAGCTCAGGAAAAAGCGTGTGCTGCTGTAACTAAACTGCAGATTAAGCCGAGGACTGCTGTTTCCTAAGCTCCAGATAAGGAGCCTTCTGGAGAGCAAGAAAATTACTAAAAAGAAGAAAGACCAGAAATTGTTCATTTACTTCTAAGTTAGTGGGAATTTACCCTATATTACGGTAGCGTTTGTCTCAGTTTAAGATAGTATATTTTTCAGCACAGATCCCCAGAAGGGATGATGCTTCTGTAGTTAATGGTTTGTTTCTAATGTCTCTGAAACCATAACATTACGTGTTTTGCAAGTATCTACCTATGAATGAAGATTTGGGTGCACCTCATACTATCTCCTTACATAAAAATTGGGATATGGGATCGTAACATACTTCAAGTCTCTTAGGATAAAATAATCCTAATTTTTTTGAACTCCTTTATCAAAACATCAGATTTTTAATATCCTTTGAAACAAACAGTGTCAGGGAGATAGTAGAGCTCTAAATAACAGCTTTAAGAGGCTTGATTTCATTGAGACACACAGAAGAGTTTAGACTTCTATTGTGTGACAGAAACCTATTTCTATTACAGATCTGGACAGAAAAGCTTTCATCCTGATACAGAATAACTCCCATGAGCTGTAATGCAAACCTCAGAGACTCCTGTAAAGCACACAAAACCCCACCAAGAGCCCAATCCTGTGTCACTAAAAAAAAAAAAAAAAAAAAAAAAAAAGTTGCCTTTAATAGGAGCAGGCCCCTTGTTTGCATAAAATGCAACTTGTCAAACAGAATATAAATGCCAAGCTAGTATTTTAAGCCACAAGCACAATAGCTCCAATCTTGCTTTTAACTAAGAGAGAGCAGTTTTCCCCCAAAATCTGGGCATCAGCTAAAAATTCAATGAATCAGCATCTCAAAGTGTTCACGAAGGATGCAGGAAATTTGCAGAAGGGCACAAGATTCTCATTTCAAAGAGAGGGAACCTGTGTGTTTTCATTATAAAAAACGGGGTGTGAAAAAATCCTAAACACACAATAGCTCTCTTTCAAGTATAAAGTTCAGAATTAGATCTCCCAAGTTTCCCGTACGTTAAAAGAAGAACACAGAATAACGATATAAAAATCCTTCAAAAAAAAAAACCCAACAAGCAAGGATGAAGCAGTACCCGCCTGGGGGCCAATTGCCTCTCCAGCAGCGGTAAGGCTGTTACTAGGCTTGCAGTACCATTTGTTCCATTACACAATCTCCTGAAGCCTTTTACAGAGAGCTAAAACAACTGCCTGTACCAACACGACACATGGCTTTCCATCCCGACTCTTTGCTAATCCAGACGCTCCAACCATCTTTCTTTAAGATGCCATATGGTTGGCAGAAGCCTGTAGATCTAGCAGCACATCTGTTTGTATGTTACTTCTCCCCTCCAACTCCCCCCTCCACACCACAAAAGAGAGAGCAAATAATTATTTAACATGTAACCAGTTAAACTGCATTTAAAGAGGACAGGGATTATTTAGCTCCAGATATTTTAAAAGTATACATTGTCACAGAAGATCGTTTGTCTCTCAGTGATTTGAGAAATACACAGAAACAAAACAAAGAAATGAAAGGCACATGGACAAAATGATTGCTGCATTTGAATTATTTAAATGACTGCCATTTCAGACCTTATGCCTGAAGATTTATTTCCCACATTAGTGTGCCACTGAAGAAGGGACTGAATTTTCTCTCTGCTTTTGTCAGAGGTGAATCAGATAAGCAGGCTAGGAAACTATAATACACCAAACCATGCTTTGTTAAGCAAGCAGTGAGTCTGTATGCTAATGACTCTGCAGGAATACACTGACACACTGATTTTTTTGGTGTGATGAGCAAAGATTATTGACACTGTTGAAATCCTGGTTGCGCTGGCATGCAGGCATCCAGGTTGTCTCTTTAGAATCCAGACGCTAGGAAGACAGGCTGCAAAAATAATTTTGTTTGTGATGAGTTATCATTTGACCATTTATGACATAATTGACTATAACAGGAAAGAAAATATACACTTTGGCGGCTGAAATTAAAAAAAAAAAAAAAAAAAGAAAAAGACAGGAACATAGAAATAAATAAATGCTCCTATAAAGCTCTCATCAACCACTTTGTGATGAATAACCATCTCAGTTAACGAAGGACAGGCAGTGATGGAAATGTGTAAGGACAGACGGCACAACTTTGCAATTCTGTCTGCTAAGGATTTGCAGCACCTTTTGTTCAGAAACACTATTTCGTCGTTCAACTTTTCATGCATCAGTAAAATAAGACATCAAAGAGATAAAAGATAACAGCTCTACCTCAAATGCTGCTCACATGTATTGTTCGGGGGATTATGTTGTGCAGAGAGAGGCAGTACGTAGCATAAGGACCATGGAGCACATGTGTATGTTCTACCATTTTTCAAGAATAGAAACAAGACACACATTTGCTCCAAATAGTCTCCCCGCACCACCCATCCATTGCAGTGAGCACAGAACATTCCTCTGCCTTCACAAAACCAGCTTTCCTTACAATATAGGAATGCTTGTGTTTGACTAAATAATGTGCAAAATGTCTTTTCCTTCAGTTATTTAGGAGTCAGAGTTCCTAAACAAACGGTGGGGAGACCATGTCCTGCCCACACAGAAAGAGCAGACCAATGGTAAGGCTTTGGTTCAAACCAGCATTTCCAAGGACACAACACATGATTTCTAAGACAATTATTTTATGGCTAGTAGTTTCCATTTTTTCTCTCTGTCCCAAGGTTATGTTAAATTTCATCAAAATTGCTTTGGATAGCCTTATATAAAAATAAAATTAAAAAGCCATTTTGTCCTCCCATAATTATCCTCCCATAATTCCACTTTTTTTTCCTCTTTTCCTTAAGAAAAAGATGACAGAAGTTCAAAACACACTTGAATTTCAAAATGCAAAATGTGGCAATGTATTCAATGATGTGGCAATTTAGCTCAGTTTTACTTTGATAGGGCTTGATTTACCAGCTACAATAAAGAACTGTATAGAGGGTGTTTACAGCAACAAGAAATGTTTATAAATAACTAGAGATTAAGATTTCAGTTAGTCATATGCATACTCTTCAAAACTTAAAATTATGAAACTACTTAAACATGAAAAAACCCTAACAAACCACAACACCATCCCCCCAAAAAAACCCCAAAAGCCAACAGAAAACCTTCCCACTTCTTGGATCAGTCTCTTTCAGGCCTTGCTTGTTTTGCACACGTTCCTGATCATTAGTCAATTTTTATTGCAGGTGTTAATGCCCAGGCTTAGCTCACCTGCCCCAGTCTTTTTAGAGGACTCTGGAAGATGACAGAAAATTTTTCCAAATCATCTGATTGTATACGCATTAACTTCCTTTATTTTCCTTGATGCAAACTGTGCTGCAAACTGACTACTGTAGAATAATGTAAATGCTTTCTTATTGCATGCAGACTAAGAAAAAAAATCATATATTTTGTTCTCTTGACAAGAAATGGAAAATTATGGAAGTGTAGTGTACATCAAGAACTTCTCCCTTGACTGCAGAGTGTAGTTGCACTGCTGCTTACATATACTCACCATTAATGATTTCTGATCAAAAGTACCAATGAGGTTCACTGGATCACAGGTTGGACCACTTAAGAAAAAGATTAGTTGGGCCTGATGAATAATCCATATCATATCTTGGTCAAATGCAAAGAAAGTGGGGTCTGGGTTGGTTGGGGTTTTTTTGGAGTGTCTGTGTGAGGTTTTTGTCAAAGTTTTTAAAGAGAAGACAGTTATTATATGGAATTAAAAATATTATCAAAAGAGGTTTAAAGCTTTTGCTATTCATATTCTAGGTATATCAAAAGTGTCTGACATCAATAAATAATTGTAAATCATCTACCCAGTTTATTGGATGTTTCATTTGTAACTTGAAGAAAAAAAAGAATTTCTGCAGTAATTTGTAGAAATAACAGAACATTTTTCCTCTTTTGAGATAAAGGCAAGTGGGAATTGAAAGCAAACCCCTTCAATTTGAAAAGGACTCCATGGGGAAGTAAGGATATTAGCAAAGGAATTAATTTCTTCCTTCATAACCACATGAATGCCCCTAGACATCCATTATCAAGCAGAAAGCATAAAATGGCTACATTGAATAATGACTAAACTTCATACTGGCACTTTTAATTTTGCAACTCCTGTTTTAGTATCATTTCTAGTTCTGGATATTGAGAAAATGCACCTTACAAAGAAATTAGGTAATCAATAAGGTATCTGAAAGATTTCAATTAACATTTCTACAAGTTCCATGGTATTCAAACTATTCTAATGTAATCAGTAATTATTCTAACTCTTACGCATTACCCAATCTTATTTTAATAAGCAGGGTAATTCTTCTGAATTGCCTTAGAGCTTACTTTGCTTATATGCATCAAACAATCAAGCAATCTCAAGTAGTAAGCGTTTTACCTTTTTTTCTTTTTTTCTAAGAAGCTCAGCAAGTGTGACTTGTGCTTGTATATTCTAAAGCTCATCATTAAATTGAAAAGAATGTTCACAGATTAAGCATGAGACAGCACAGAAATTGCAAAAATGTCCAGGATGTTCTGCAGTACTGAAGTTTCAAATTTCCACAAGTGTCAGTCCTAGAACCACTATTGGGCTTTTAAACTGCCTTCATCATCCAACACACACAGATCACGGAATTATTCAGCCTCCATGTTGTAGCTTTTAACATACAAAGTGGACATGAACAATATATGCCCCAATTAATTATTAATTTTTCAATAATGATACATATTTTGCACATATATTTTTTACTATACATAAGTATTGTGACCTATTACTACATGTTGTGCTTGCATTTATTTCTGTAGCTTTGTAGCATTTTGACTTCTGAAATTTTACTTGGAATCTGATGTCTCCTCCATCACAGCACTCTTATAATCAAAATTAATAGGCCAAGATAGTCTTCTAAAATTAAACTCTGATCTGAAAGGTACATTTGAACATTTGGGGATCTCTCTTCAGATGCTGACAGGGAGACATGTGAGCGGATGTAGAGAGAATCTGGATATATGGTTCACATATGGGCCTAACAAGAGCAATCTCTTCATATAAAGACACTATTTCTCATGCTAAGTCTACCTTGTTTTCTAATGTCAGCTGAAAGGAATGTTGGAATTTGGGGCAGTTTTCCGCATCAGAGTCTGTTATTTAACTGCCTGATGTCAGAATTATTGTCTCTTTTTATAGGACCTCTGCAGTTTGGGTTCTTTGCTTTGCTGTTTTGGGTTTTTTGGAGGGGTGGGTTGTTTGTTTTAGACTACCAATGCTACACCCTCTTAGGAAATCTTATTCTTCCTGCTTATTCTTTCACGTAAAGCACCCTGAAACTATTAAGGTACAACAACTGATAAAGGATATTTTTTTTCAATGATGCATTAGAATCATGAGATTACCACTAATGCAACTGTTAGAAAAGAAATTCGTTGATTTGTTACTGCCAAGCACTGAATGTTTTCGAGCACAAGCCCTTCGTCTGAGTCTAGAGCCAAATACACAGGTCCCAGATACAATACTACACTAGTTGTCATTTAGGGCTTCCTTTGGTACAGCACAGAATCCCATATGTCAGCACAAGACAAAGGTAATGTAGGAAGAAGTGGAAAACAAATCCTGGTTGGTAAATTATCCTGTCATGCAGCAAAAGTGTAAAGCCACATACTGTATGACCCAAAGGTTCATTTTGCTCAGAAAGCTACACTTTAGTTTAAAAAAAAGAAGTGCAGTAGAAAAGAAATCCAGTTGCAAACATGCAGAAGGTAGCACTAGCACTATCGCTCATTGTGAGAAAATCTATTACTTTACCCCGATTAGTGTGTAGCCATATCTGAAGCACAAAAATTTTGCTCAGAGCTGTCTGTAAGAAAAGCATCAACATCCACTCATAACACCCAAACATATTACAGCTTTATCTTGAAAGACATTAGAAAATATCAGTACAGTACTATTTCCACACAGCACACAGATGACCTTCAACCAGCAACGCCATCATCTGTACCACAGTATGGGTAAAACTGAAGCACAGCACTCAGAAGAGAACTGCCTTAAATTCAAACCAAAATGCTCAGGAGTCTCTGATAGCTGCCAGAATCAAAACTGAGAGGATCAGGAGGTGGCCAGAACTCACGTTTTATGGATTTAAATGACAGAGGAATACCAAACACAGTAGCACCTCCAAGCTGTGCAATCCTAAGCAACAGCATAGACTGCGAAAAAAAAAAAAAAAAGCACTGGAATAAGGAAAAAAAACACTGAACATGCAAGGCACCTTAATTTAGGGAAAAAGTTCAGGCAAGAAGGCTGGAGGCAAAAGTTGCCTCTTAGCTGTAAAATAACTTACCAGCTCTAAGTCAGTACAGTGACAAAGGGGCTTAATGGTTCCCAGCAACCTCTGAGTCACAAGGTTCACAGACAGGTCTTCATTTAGCCCCTGATGCCCAAAAGAAATGAAAAATTCTTTTTGATTCAGGGCCCTAATTAGGATGATAATTAGAAGAAATCCCAAACCATCACACTTGATAATAACAACCTATGTGTTTACACCCAGACTCTTTTGTAGCATATTGTGGGGAGAAAACTAAGACTTGAAGTAGCCTAACAAAGTTCACTACCTTCCCTAGCTTCGGTCTGGACTTAGTTCCAAGTTTTGAAGGAGTCTAGGGCTTTTGAGGGAACCCAGCCAGCAATTCAGGCAAAGATGTCTTCAAAGGATAAAGAGGCTTAATTTTTTTCTCTTTCTTTGTCCTCCTCTTTTCTTTTTTAAATAAAAGCAACATCTCTGATTTGCGAGCACAGAGTTTTGAAAGGAAGGGCGAAAACACTGTTACAAATAGCAAGCAAAGCTTTCGGTTTATGAATCCACTATTTCATCCATGAAATATCCAGGTTGCCTTCATCATCATTTCCAAAACACCACATTATATAAGGCAACAATAGAATATTAGGCTGGTCTGTTTCCCATATTTTTAGTTGGCTCAGCTGGAAAGTGAATACAGGCTATTGCCCCAGGACAAGTGAATAATTTAACTCAAATGCAATTTTGCACAAAATTACTTTCACAACTGGAAAAAAAAAAAAAAGCACGGCTAGTTAGCCTCCTTGTTAAAGACAAGAATTTGATTCTCTCCCCTCGACTAAACTAGCATAATCCACAAAGTTTAATTCCCAGTGTTACTGTTAAATAAGCGAGGCATAAATCTTGACATCAAAACACCAAGCTTTTCTGTGCTAAGAGTTAACTGTCTGGGCACAAAATGTCAAGTACAATACTTAAGCACTACATCCCAAACAGTACTGCACTGGCATGGGTGAAATCTCTGCTCAACAGTAAAATTTATGCTGAAGTAAATGCAAGACAAAATCCCCACGTTGTACACCAATATTTAGAAGAGGTCTGTTGCATGTGGAACTGGTTTTGATCTTTAGATCATAAACTCCTGGAGGCACAGATCTTCTTTAATTACATGACTACAAAGCACCATGTGTTTCCATTATGCTATTTAAATAATAGATTTAATTTGAATTTACATTTGTTGAAGTAAACATTACTGACTAACATTTCCCTCCAATCTGATGCAGAAAGTCACTGAAGTATTAGGAAAAAATTCCTTCCTATAAAGATTACAAAGGAAAGAATCCCCAAATGTGCTATTTGAAAATATGAATAGAAATTAGCTTAATAGGAGAGAAAAAATTTTAGTGCAACAAATTTTTTTAAGATTATACTTTCACACAAATAACACTAATATCTTAGGTAAACATAATTTTCAATTTTGCTGTACAGTTATCTGTTGTGTTTAAGGGACTGAACAAATCCAGACATTTCCAGCAACTAAAGTTACACTGATTATTAAAAGGAAAGAAAGTAGCACGGGAAGGACCACTCATTTATCTTGCAACACGGTTTTAACAGAAGTGGAACTGGAAGAGCTGCTAATGAATTTAGCTATCAGGACTCTAATCAGTTCTGCTTTTACCAAAATAATTTTTACCTCTGCTTTTGCACAAGTAATCCCTGTCCTAGAGGTTTTGTACACTGTGTACATTCCAAATCCATGTATTTATTTATTTATTTAGGAAGATCTAGAAATCTTGAGAACATTTTTTTAATCAGAAAACACTTCTTCCATGTGTGGAAATGTGAGATGGAGTACCTAAAATTACCTTAAACCAAGAAAAGCATGAAAAAAGGGAAAAGAACAGAAATCAGCACTGTAAGAAGTGTTTTTCTTCTTCCATACTTCCAGTTCCATACCAAATGGTTTTTTGGGTCTGTGATCCCCTCTGACCTATTCCTTCTTTTCATATTGTCCTTTCACTAACCTGCAGAAGGCAAGGGTGGAAATATAGGGCCTTCTGTCTGATCTAAAAACACATATGCAGAAAGAAAAAATCCTGGATGTAAGTAAAAAGATGATATCCAGACAAAAACAGATGAGTATTTGAAGTGCTAGATCTGACAAAAAGAAGCCTCCTTATTAGATCCAGATAACCACAAACAGTCCCACCAGTTGAAGCATAATCAACACTGTAGGTGAAAGATCACCTGGAATTCACATGATCTTGGATTTTTGATCACATCATTAACAAATGCACGTACTTAGGGTAAGACACTCTGGACTGCAAAAATAAAGTGCAATAAATATGTGAAAAGCATAAGATTGACAGCTTGCTTAATACTTTGCACATGGGAAACTACTACAACTTGTTTTTTTCTCAGTCTTGTCCAGTCCTCCATCCTTATTTCTCATTTGCAAAAATCCTGTAAGAGAGTTAAACTCATTGTAAAAATTGAGTTTTCTTTAGATATTTGCAGCTTTGGAATCATGTCTGGAAAAAATAGAGTGAATTTGTCAGATTTGTTACGCACAACGGTACAGGCCTCCCACATGAACTTACAGCAGCTACCTAAATGATTCTAACAGAGGCTAACCATTTCCAATATGTAACACACAAGTAAATCTCTCATTTGGGAGAGGAGAAAATAAAAGAGCTTATTAAGTTTCTTGAAACGTTAAGTTGGTACATGCATGTATTTCATCAGATCTTAAATGTTCTTTTACTGCAAGTAATTTACAGTTCTAATCAAAACTGGATGTCTAAGCCAAAAGGCACTATTTTCACACAGTAAGATCAGACCTTAGTAGGACTTTCAAGAACGTAACAATATACTTACTATAAAAGTATAGTAAGATGGCCCTAGTACCTGAATGTTTACTGCAATATTTCAGTGACCTACTAAATGTTCAAACAAGTCTATATAACTAGTCTTTCAGTCATGCCTGAAGGGAGGCAGAGGTGGAGTCCTTGAAGAACTGGGTTTCCTTTAAAACTAGTGGAGTCTTTCTTCCTTTAAACTGAAACATGAGAGTACTAGTTCTAGTGCAATAGCCGTGTTACCAGCTCCTGGATTAGTTACAGGACAACTAAATACCATCATACCATCTCCCAGATTATATCATCCTTATCTATAGTCATCACTGAACAGAACAAAAAATAATATTTCACAACTTTTGAATATACTTCAAATTAGTGTCTATAAAAAGAGAGAAATATCAACATTTCTGTAAATGTGAAGGAATAACACAGTCTAGGTTCTTGCTGCAGAGTATTGATTTTAAATGTATTTACATCAAAATCACTTTTGTGTGTAAGCTTTTCATGTAGCAGTACCTTTCTTAGTAATATTACAAAAGCTTTTGTTTCTTTTGATACAGCTTGAAAACAATCCTGTAAATACTGAAGAGGCTAATGACTTAAAACCCTTTTTTTCCCTGTCTCTACCTCAATACAGAACATTTAAATTGGTAGTTCAGTAGTAGTGAACACCACAAAGTGTTTTTCCCCAAAGGAACTTTCTGCTTGTAACATTTATATTAATTTTATATTGAGATTATTTTATTGTCCACTAATACTAACTTCTCCATCTATTTCTTTCTTTGTCAGTAAGAGCATCTTCTAGGTGAGGACAAATATGTTTTTGTTCACCTTTACCTAACACAATATGAATTTGGAAGCACTAGCCTTCAAGAATTAAATTTCACAGAACATAGAACCATCCCAAATACACATCGGGGTTAACCTAGAAAGAGCTTCCAAGGTTCTCCCAAAAGGACTCACAAGCATTTACCAGCCATACAGTGCTGGTAAATATACCACAGTGCTGATGAAATACAGTCTTCTCTAGATGGGCCACATAGAACACAATAGAGTGGTGAAAGGAAAATATATCCAAGATGCAGTGGTCAAAACCCTGCTTTTACTAGAGGCGCCAGAGGATTTCCAACATTTCAGCAGGACAAAGCATCTTTTAAAAAATAGTTTTGTCTGAAAGAATTTCAAATGTTATATATTGCACAGTACCCAATTTATTCAAGTCACAAAGATGAACTGTGTCAAAGGTCAAACAGACCTTACTGGGATTTGGATCTTTTGTTTCAGAAAGACTGGAATCTCAAACACATGCCTTGGGTAACCAACCTCCAATCAAATTTAGAACAACAAACTCAACAAAGATTATTGTATTCAGCTTTAATATATATTTTTCCATATCAGCTAAAACTGCAAAGAATAATTGAGTGTGTAGATAACCATTGCCTCACAGTGATCACTGTGGTGTCCTTCCGTTCTCAGAGACAAAATGCCACACATAGAAATGTTGGTTTTAGTTTCCAAGCTGTATTATCTTACAGAATATATACTCCTTATAAAACAAGCATAGAACTATACCTTGGTCAGATATCTCAAAAGGGCACTTTCACAAATAATTGCTTGGAACAATTAACCTTTGTGGCATGAAGTCTAGACTTCATGTGATATTCTAATTCAGTGGCTTCTACTTTTCTTATTCACGACCAATTTCTCTGAATCCAGCAATATTGAGAGGTCAACAATTACAGTATTTGGAATACACCAAGAAAGGGAGAGTGACCCTACATTATATCTTCATTTTTCCCCTTTGATCATCCCTTTATTTGACTGTATTTCAGTAAATTATCCATGTAGTTTTTATTTTGACAGCTCTCTTTACAGCAGTAAAACAAAATGTGTGCATTGCAAATGGCAAAGATTCAAATTTCAGCTATGTTTATCCAAAATAGCACTGAACTGCTTCTGTACTTATGCTATACTGCCTACAGCCTTACGGAAGGGGAGACAGATGGGATGAATTTAGCAGGGAAACAGCTGTGGCTTGAAGAAGAGACAAGCAAAAGTTTTGCTATCAGGCTTCATTATGTATCAAGGTACCAGTAAAATGTGTATCCGTAAGGCAGCCAAAAAAGTGTTTTTCATTTGACTAGTGATAATTACCTTTTCTCAACAGCTGACAATGTTCTAAGCAGCATTAAATAGGTATAATAATTAAGCAATAAGATAAGACAGGCAGTGCCTTGCTGGGGATTATTGCTCGCCTCGGGTGTGTTGTGAGGCACAAGGCTGAAGGGTGAGTGACTTCAGCCACCCGAGAAATGCAATAATCCCCCAGAAATGCACTGCCTGGAGTGTTGTCTTGCTATTAAAAATGAAAATTTAAAAAGGACGAAGTGTTAGACACATTTCCTGTGGATTTTATTGATGTGGGTTAAACATTACAGAAAGTCAATGAAGAAATTCCATTTATGCCCAGCCTATGAAAGCCTTTTCCCAAGGATACATGCATTTTATTCATAAAACTGATTTGGGAAGCACAAGTATTCGCATCATCCAACATGTGCGTGATAACGCATAGCAGATTAAAATAGTTTTCATGATGGTAAAAGTTAAAGTCAAAGTGCTTTTAAGTCACATGCTTCCAGATATTTGTTCTGTGTAATTGTCTGTGCTTGGTGTCAATTTACAGATGAGCTTTTTTTTAGTTCTGAAACTGTGTGTGTGTACATATATATGTATATATATATATAAAAAAGGTCATCCACTCAAGTAATACAAGCAAAGGGAAAAAAAAACCACCAACCCAAAACCTTGAAACTTGTTTTTGACTACATGCAAGTCACATAGCTAAAACTAAGGCTAAATCCCTAGTAGTGTGGGAAGTGCTAGTGTAGCGCTCAAAACGATTACACCGCTTTACGTAAGTGGAGAAAAGACTACTGCAATTTCAGCCATGACACTCAGGCAATCTTTTGAAAATGCAGACCTGGAAATATTTAGCAACCTTGACTTGAATTAAATCAAAAATCTAAAGGCCATTCAGGATCAAGTCCCAAGTAATGAGATATCATATTTAGGACAAGGATGCATTTCCATATTATAACGAAAGGCGTAATCTGGCTCTTTGAGGTCAAAGAGAAGTTTCTTTAAAAAAACCAACTAATTCCCCCTTTCTTTCCCTCCATATATGGAGTTACTTTCACAAAGCACAAGTCAAACAAACACAGAATACTCTATTAACCTTTTCCATTTCTTCCGTATTTTCTAATATCACTACTTCATTTGAGAACCAACCTGAGGAGCTCTGAGCACACATAATGCTGCCCTGAATACACTAAACATGTAGATGCTAAGTCTTATCACACTGTCCTTCCTTACAGCCATTTCCATTACATCCCTTTCACTACAACTTCTGTGATTAGTAGCTGAGGGATAACACATTTCAGATAGATAGCATTTTGAGAAACTAGCACAATAGTAACTAGCCTGTTACTATTAGGCTACCACCAATTAACAAGATCACAAGGCACAATAAACTTTTTAGTATTTAATTGTTTAGGTTGGTAATTTTTTGGAGTGCACTCAGAAATTGATAATGAATGTGACTGGAGCTCCAGAAAAGAATAATAGCTTCAGTTAGATAAGAAATAGGCAAAAGAAGATTCTATCTGTGTTTCAGAGAACAAAACCAGTGCAAAAATAAGTGTTCAGTTTCATAAGACAAAAACAACAGCACTTACAGTTAGTTTGAAAGACTGAAAACAAAAATCATGAAGGAAAAAACCCAAATGAACTCCATTTAAGTGTAACATTAGTTACGAAACTATGGACACAAGACATATCAAGGCTAAATACTCAAAGATTTAAAAGCAGGTTAGACTTAAATATGGAAATGTCCCGCTTTGAAGTAAAACTGAATCAATTTTGTATTCTGGAATTTTACATTTTAGCTAGGCCTCCTCCAACTCCTTTTTACTTCAAACCGGGACAGAAAAATGAGAGCATTCACAGTTACATCAGCTTCCACAGGAGCAGGACTGGACCCTATAGTAGCAATCAAAGTTATGAGGAAAGGGCTGTCTTGCAACAGCCTTGCAAAAATCTACTCTCATTATATTAAGAACATAAATTGTCATTAGTTTTAGGTCTCCTTCTCTTACAACAATAACCTTGAAAGCAGGCAGGTGCATAGATAATGTTACGCAGCTGGTAAATTTTCACGACACACTTGTGAAGCTGCTTAAATGTTATTCATCTGTCTTCATTTTCAGTTCTCCACTATATGGGAACGGAGGGTTTTAAATAGCCTTAGTTTGAAAATCTCAGAGTTATACACAGAGATCAAAACCGGAAGGAAATTTGCCACTACTTAAAGTAGTTTGCCAAATGGGTTAATTGTCAGATTTTACTATTATTGTGAGTTCACTCAAGGTCCAATAGGAAGATCCCAATTACTGGTAAATTTAGGTATTTGCTGCTGAATTACTGCATAGTGTTAGTCTCACTGTGGCTATTTGAAAACATATTTTTTTTAATGTTCTGACACATCACAAGGATATCACAGAAATACAGTACATAAAAATGAACTTGAAAAACGCAGATGCAATGCAATATGGAAGAAAGAAAACAAGGTGAATATAACAGTCAGGGATTTTAACAATTTAATTTTTCAGGTTGTCTAAACAATCAAGACTTGCTAAAGACTGTTAAATGGTGTGTACTTCTGGGAGAAACATGGGGAGGGTTGCCCTCCAGAGTTTCTACAACATTGGAAAGGTTATCATCCTGAGTAAAAACATATATTCCGTAGCTCTGGATACCATTTAGCAGATAACTTCAATGAACTGTGACATGCTTTTTGGTGCTGTTTCTTGCCATTAAACAACTATGTTTTTATGAACCTCCCAGCAAAAAAGCACTTGGATCCAGCCTGCTCACTTTTTATTTCACGTCTCTGGGAAAAGGGGTGAGAAAGAGTGGCCCATGACTACTACAATGGACCAGTGGTGCTATTACCAGGCACTGAAGGCAAAGTGTTTCAAAGTAGAAGATATGGTAGTGGTTAAGGGGTAATTGGTGGATAAACACAAGAAGGATCACACATCACCACCATAAGCAAGACCAAAATAAATTAAAAACAGTTGCAGGTTTGTAGCAAACACATGAGAATAAAAAGAGGTTTTTCACTGGAAAACCATGGGTACACTTCTCTCCAACAATGCACATCTTTTTCAGCATCACTTATGATGTGCATAAGGCCAATCATTTCTAGATCTTGCCATATCAAGGAGAGTTTGAGCTGAGCTGTCAAAGACGCCACCTTTATCTACCTCCATTTTAGAGGAGAGAATCAAGAATTCTTCATTAATGTTACATTAACATTTAAATTTGAAAACCAACAACTGTGCTGACAACAGAAAGTAACAAGAACAGCCTGGAACCTTATGTTGTGCTGTTTTATTTCACACATATTTCAGGGTTTTTTACATTCCCGGTAGACAAGAACACAAGCTTACTATTAGTGAGCTGAAGGCTTTGACTCCCAGAAGTTGATGGCATGAATAAAAACTATCCTCGCATCTGTTTTGGAGAAGGCAGAGTACATCAAAGCAGGAGACTAGAAAATATTCTCAGGAGTGGACAAGAAGAGTACCAGAAGTACCAGAAGAGGTGATAGTCAGAGTGCTGATGGCTGGCCAACACAGAAGCAAGAAAACCTGGCTATTTTCCACCTAGCTTTTCTTTGAGGTATTGACTACCCCCCAAGTTCACGGTATCTCTTTCACAGATATTATTCTCCAGCTTTTAAAACACTGAAATTGTGATGACCAGCTGTCATGATGCACAAAGTGGACACAGACATCATGGCTACACCTTCCTCCGCACAGGAAGATTTGATTGTTAAGCAATCAAAGCAAATGCAACATTAACTAAACCTTAAAGAAGGTAATTCAGGTAATTATCAGCCCATTAACATGATTTCAAACGTATGAAAAGCCTACAACAAATTTTGAAGGAAAAAGAATGTATGCAGACATGAAGGTAAATGGAAAACATGAAAAACTGAAACATAAGTTAGACCAAACAGATTTTGTCATGTCAATCCAAAATTCTTTGACAGCTGAGTTTTTGATAAAGGAAGTGCAATAAATCTTACCTATGCTAACTTCAGCAAAACATTAAATATCATGCCCCATCAGCAATTATTAACTAAGCTGTTGTTGATCAGCAACTGACTGAAATAAAGAGCACAGGCAACAGGAACAATTGAGGGAAGAAATATAAGTGGATTTATTTCAGTTTAAACAGATTTTTGAATATTTTGAATTATGACTCAGCACAAAAAGTGGGAGTGGGTTGATAAATTTAAGAGGTGTCATCAGTTTAAGAGAAAGTCTGGGATACTGCACAGAATGAAGCAGATGATTCACAAGATTGGAACAGCAGAAATAGGCTGAAATTTTATAGTACAAAGTCTTACACAAGGGACCAAATGCAATCTCAGTTCATAGGAAAAGTCTCAGCTAACAACCTGAATTTACTTGGGAGGAAGATGCACTTCTGGATGCACTTCTTCGATAGAGAAGGATTATCAGCTGCCAATATTATGCAGCTGTCAAAAAAGCAAACATGATCGTAGGATCCATCAGTTAGGAATCTCCAACAAATACATTAATTCCACCATCTGAGACAGTTAAATGCCCTCATCTAACACCCTGTGGACCGTTCTGATTGCCCATATCAAAAAAAAAAATCAACAATCAGAAAACTGAGGAGGATGGAGAGCTTATTCCGAAAGGGAGAACAAAGGAGGAAGGCTTCACTTATTAATCAGAAGTAGGACTGAATAGATACAACCATAGTCTATAATTATCTGCATTATCAGTGCAGATAAAATAAAAGCAGAACAAAAGAACTACTTATTCCAATTTTGGCTCAAGGACAAGTGGGTGCAAGCAGAAGACAAATACAATCAGACCAAAAATAAGAAGGATCCCAAAAGAAGATCAATGGTGCTGGAAACAGTTGTCCAAGTCGGAGCAGCGAGGCCTAATGACTTTTATAAAGAAGCTCAATACAGTCTCAAAGAAATGTATCTATAAAAACTTTATATATATATATATATATTTATATATAAAAGCGTGTGTAGATATATATATATAAACTTCATACATATATACATATATTTTATGCACACACAGATTTAGTGCTAATTGCAGTAGAGGAACACAGTACTCAGTGACCTGGAATACATCTCTTGGAACATTATTAAGTCCCCTAAACTTCTATCTGAAAATTGGGTGTAGTATTTCCTTGTCATTTGACATTTGCTTCTTAAGAAGGCTAACAACTTATTTGCATACTATTTTGCAGCATTTTCTGAAGACCCTGTATTTTAGACTCCTGGTATACATTTTCAGGTTTTCTAACAATGAAGATAATTTTTGCTTTATGTGTCCACTGTTCAAATAGTTGGGGAATAAATCTTTAAAAGTGGTATTTAGTAGCTATGTAACATATTAACCATTTAGAATAGGAATATTATACATATAAAAGCATAAACGTTATATGCATTTATAAAAACACTACATACAGACATGTATTTGAAGTAAGAGAGGGGAAAAAATAGACAAACATATATATAGTAAGTAGAAAAATAGTGACCTGGAGAGGATGAGGGAGGGAGAGAATTTGAACATCCATTTTCTATTCCAGACCATGTGAACTGTGTGCAAACACCCAAACATTAAACAAAAGCCAAATTATGTTTTTGACTCTGACAGGATTTGCAGTATATATAAATGTGTGTGCATGTGTATACATACCATCTGTGGATTATTTCCTAATAGTACTCCTCTGGATTATGCATTTCTAAACCTAAAATGTGAACCTATTAAGTAATATTTAAGTAAAATTAAGTAATAGTGATAACCCCAAATTCTGGACAGAGGTGAGAGCTGTATCTGGCTGCACTGCAATGCCGGACACAGTGACTGCAAAGTTTTTTATAAACTCTTTGTATGAAAAGGTCTCCAAACAAGTCTGTCTCTAGTTGTTACTAGAAACTAAAAGAAAAGACATACAGGTATGAATCATGATCCTCAGAAAAAAGTGGAGCATACTGCTCTTTAAACATGGAAGCAACTTTAATATTGAAGATGTAATGGACACTACATGTGTTAATCTCTATTTGAAATATAAAAATCAATGCATTTTAAACTAAAAAGCCACAATAAAGTGCATTTTTATTCTATAATTGCATTTCAAAAGAGATGATTAATCTAGTTAATAATATAGTAACAATTGCCTCAATGTTACTTAAGAAAATACTAACTTATCAGTAAAATAAAAATAAGGAAGACAATATGTTCAACAAAGAATGAACTTGACTAGAAAAAAAAAAAGGCAATGATCTTTTAGGCAATGATCAAAACTGAGTTCTTCCACCTGTCACTATTGAAAACACAAAGACACGAAAATATGTACAAGAGCTTTAGTAGAAAATGTAAAATTTTAAGTGCAGCCTGATTGGTCCAGTTATCTAGGAATAATTTTAATCAATTATTCTACTGGAGATTTGCCAAAAAAATCCAAAATCTCTATTCAGAAATGTAACAGTGACAGCAAACCGGCTATCTATCAGTTACTTGAAACTGCTGATATATTCTCAATATACATGTCTCAATTTTCATATATATGTGTTGTCTTATGTATACATGATCTCTCATACACTATCACTTAGTAGCAATAACAAAACAAAATTTAATGGTGGGAAAAACCTTTAAAAGCATTATCAAACTGGATATCACATTTTCCCTCTAACTCCTCAAGTGGTCCATTTAAGAATCCATTTCAGCTACTTTTCCAGTTAAGCTTATCCATAAGAATCATATATTTCCCCATAGGTAGAAAACAAATATAATTTGTCACATTGTGCTATACAGACATTTCTGCACAGTTGCTGCACTACACTAGAATGTCTGAAGGGGAAGACACCCCAGGTAGTTGGCTGCAGACATATCTCAGCAACATGGCACGTAGTTACGATTTGACACATATAGTCTTTATAAAATCCAATGTCTATGAAGTCAAACAAATCTCCTTCTTATTTATAGTAACAGGCAAGAGCAGATCTCTGTCGTCTTGTTACACAGATGGTTGTAACATTTTTATAGTTAACTTACAACCACTGATGCCTGAGGAATAGACACACATCTGCCCCAAACTGCCAGTCCTGTAGGCTCTTCTTTTTAACTTCAGCTCCCAAAAATACAGTCGAAATACATGCAACACCATCACCCAAAAAATCTACCACAACAGAAAGCTCCTTAAAAATTTGCATAAAATGTATTATTATTATTAATGTTATACAGATTGGACAGTGATCACACATATTACAGCAAAAATAACAGTAATACCTACTCTAATTCACCAAAATGGAAGTTTTAGAGAAAACTCATAGCCCCAGATCCCATATACCAGACTTAATTTGGAAACATGCTTGGAAAAAACTCATTAGAAGCTTCTAAATTTATGTTTTATGGAAAAGTTTTCAAAAGAACCTCATACTTCATACAAACTACTGTCCATATGCTCTTTTTTTGCTGCTTGATAAAATGTAAAGGCATGTCTGGCTCATCTTGAATAAAAGTAAATGATTGCCTAGGATTTTCTTCTCCTGCTTGAAGAGACTACTCCATATTTCCTGCATTGCTGCACATCATCTGGGTATTTAACAGGAAATGTACACAGAAAAGAGATAGATAAATTAAATGCTTCCCATTTTAGACACTGGCTGTCCACAGAAGAGATTCTCTAAATAGATGACTTGGAACAAAATGCTTGCATTATGAGAAGAAGAAAAGATGCAGAAGAGCAAAGCCATAATTGAACCTTGTAACTACAAGAGTTGTTAATTAAGTCCAGTGAAAGCTTGAATAGCCTGATGAAATCCTGACCCTTGGCAAATACTACTTTTTAATAAATATGTTCCATCAATAATAGATCTAAGCAAACTCTTGCCAGTTTCTTCTTGCTCCCCAAATCGGAAGACAACAGAGCTTGTGAGAAAGCGGATCTGCACTGGTCTAGCTACAGAGGTGAAAAAGCACGGCTTGAAATTTGGTTTTGAAACAGATAAAGGGGAGAATGAATCAACATTATGGGCAGAGTTACCCAATTATTACAATTTTGGATTTTCCTTCCTCCGGAATCTAGTTGTTTTGTGTGGAGTGGAGCATAGAAGAGAAACAGAAGGGTAGTTTAACCTTTTATTTTTGCTATATTTTCTTTTTATTCTTGACTAGCTTTCTGTCTTTATAGCTGCCTTATAAAAAATCCTGTACATTCTGCTACCTGCTAATTTCTGCTATGAACACAAAACTACAGAATGGGATTTTGAAGAATTTAATAATAAAATTAGACTGGTTGGATAGATGAGAAGAGGGCAGTGGACGTTGTCTAACTTTACTTCAGCAAGGCTTTTGACACTGTCTCCCACAGCATCCTCATAGGTAAGCTTAGGAAGTGTGGGTTAGATGAATGGACAGTGAGATGGATTGAAAACTGGCTAAAAGGCAGGACCAGGACCCAGAGGGTTGTGATTAGGGGCACAGAATCCAGCTGGAAGTCTGTAACCAGTGGTGTTCCCCAGGGGTCAGTACTGGGTCCAGTCCTCTTCAATATATTCATCAATGACCTGGACTAAGGGATGGAATATACCCTCAGCAAGTTTGCTGATGACACAAAACTAGGAGGAGTGGCTGACACCCCAGAAGGCTGTGCCACCATCCAGAGAGACTTGGACAGGCTGGAGAGATGGGCTGAGAGAAACCTAATGACATTTAACAAAGGCAAGTGTAGGGTCCTACACCTGGGGAGAAATAACCCCGAGCACCAGTACAGGTTGGGGGCTAACCTGCTGGAGAGCAGCTCCGAGGAAAAAGACCTGGGAGTTCTTGTGGACAACAGGATGACCAGGAGCCAGCAATGTGCCCTTGTGACCAAGAAGGCCAATGGCATCCTGGGGTGCATCAAGAAGAGCGTGGACAGCAGGTCAAGGAAGGTCATCCTGCCCCTCTACTCTGCCCTGGTTGAGACCCCATCTGGAGTACTGTGTCCAGTTCTGGGCCCCCCAGTTCAAGAAGGACAGTGAACTGCTGGAGAGGGTACAGCAAAGGGCTACAAAGATGATTAAGGGCCTGGAGCATCTCTCCTATGAGGAAAGGCTGAGGGACTTGGGTCTTTTTAGTCTAGAGAAGAGAAGACTGAGGGGGAACCTGATCAATGCTTACAAATACTTAAAGGAAAGGTATCAGGACGATGGGGCTGATCTTTTCTCAGTGGTGCCCAGTGACAGGACAAGAGGAAATGGGCACAAACTTGAGTAGAAGAAGTTCCACCTAGACATGAGGAGGAACTTCTTTACTGTGAGAGTGGTAGAGCACTGGAACAGGCTGCCCAGAGAGGTGGTAGACTCTCCTTCTCTGGAGACATTGAAACCCTGCCTGGACAAGTTCTTGTGCAACGTGCTCTAGGTGGACCCACTTCAGCAGGGGCGTTGGACTAGATGATCTCCAGAGGTCCCTTCCAACCACATATGATTCTAGGATTCTAATTTGCTTTCAGGTTGAAAATTTATACCACATATATGCCACATAAGCAGACGGGAATCTATTTCTCCAAGATTCAGATCCACAGTGTCACACATGATGACTAGCTCATATCCAGTGGCACATCAGTTACCCTATGTCATTTTAATTAATACTTTTGAGAGAATAGTTTTTGGGATAATCTACTTAGCTAAACAAAACACTGCCTAAAATGGAAAGTACATAACCGCAAAAAACATCAAGAAGATGTTTTGAACAAGCTTTTTAAAAAAAAAAATCATATATGAATCCAAAACAAAGATCCACAGAGTTACTAGATTAACAACATTAAATGCACATCTCCTCATAAGCTTTACTGCAGTCTTTATGTGTTACCCTAGTCCTGCAAACCATACATCTTTCAATCCAAATTTTCCTCAACAGCGTACATCAACTATATCATTTAGATGGACACCTACTTCTTACAATGCTGTATTTCACTGAGAAAAAACACTCTGAAAGGGGTGGATATTTGCATTGCATTGAAATAACTGATTTAAAATAATCTCTAATGATAGCAATTTAAAGTAATCATTTTTTTAAAAATCTCCTCTATGTTATTTCAGATTACATTCATACACAGCACATCCAGACAGAAAAATAGGAGTGACAAAGAAAGAGTTGTCTTGTTCATTTTCAGCAATGCTACTATCACAACCACCGAAATATTGTTACTCTAACAGAAATTCCAGAGATCAAATTAGATCTTGATCCTTCCACAAAATAGTTATAGCAGGGCCATTATACTCTCCTAGAAGAACACAAGTAGTGACAGGGATTTCTTCTTAAACAAATGCCCTGTTTCCTTATTATTCAAATGCAAATGTTAGTTCCCAAGTTAAGTTAAAACTATTTTGATATAAGAAAGTGTCTAGAGAGAGCCAGAATAACAACAGACAGAAAATTAGATAGGAACCCACTTTACAGGGTTGTGTTGCAAAAAGACTAGTGCTATTTGTAGCTGCATACAAAGGGGAAACATAATGTGTTAAGAAGCAATCATCCTTAACATTATTTTGTTGTGATTATTAGTATCTGACTAATGGATGGAAATCTGAGGCAAAACACACTATTACTTGTTCTTCTGCCTTTACTAAATAGCACAATCAGATCTCTATTTTCAAAATCAGAAGAGAAAAATCACTATTTTTATTTGGTGGAAGTCCTTCCACATAAATATAAGGAACTGGGAGATCTTTTTGTTGTAGTAGTTATACTTTCTGCTTTTGTTCACTAAGATCTGAATACTTCATAGCCAATTTATAGCATTTGGGAACTGATACTGAATATCTATTACAGTTTTCATATGGAAACTAAAAGTAGACTACACTGATTTTCTTAGAGCAGTTTATTATATCAATCTTTAAGTTATTACCTAGATTTTAAATGAACATAGTACCAGATCACCATTAAAAATATGTTAAAAGAGACCCCTCTTAAAATGCTGGTAAAGTGTACTGTTCATGATTCAAATACCTCATAATCTCTGCCATATTTACATATTTTAAAATATTAAATAAGACAAATGCTATCATTGTCCTGTTTTCTCTCCTTGTTGTCAGCAAAACAGCAGCAGAAGGTAAGGCACCGCCTGCAGCATGACCACTCTGCTTTCAAACCACTTTTCTGTTCTGGATTAATGCTTTCAATCTTTTCCAGTGTATAATCATTGCTGTGCAGCAGAGAATGAGCAACATTTTCCAGCAGATCTATTTGGTTCCATTAGAAGAAAGGTTGTCCTAAAATCTTATAAAGCAGTCTTAAATTCAACTAGATACTAATAATCCTACAGAAGAAAGCTAGGGGAAAAAAAAAAAAAAAAGGAAAATATTTAATTCTTTTTTCCCCTGAAAGTAACCCTGAGTCCTCAGTGCATGTCCCCCATATGCTGAGAATTCACCACAAGTGAAAAACCAAAAAGGAAGGTGAGATGAACGGAAACATTATGTGGTCACATAGATTAGGGACACAGTCATGGCATTTCAAATTTCTTTGTTCTCTGAGCTATAAAAGATGATGACAATCCTGGGTTACAGAGAACAGGATGAGGTACAGACAGAAATCTGAAAAGGAAGAGGAAAGAACGGGGTCTGGATGACTGAAAAGAATGTATGTAAAGCTTGCAAGAAACAAGCTGATAAGGACACACAGAGAATGAAGAGATGGTAGGAAAAAAACACTTAAAAATCAATAGTTGTAAAAGAATGAGCATACAAGACTGGTTGCTTCAATACATGCAAGCTCTGTTTGTATCAGGTGGCCAGCAGTCAAAAAAAAGCAAACAGCATTTTTCCCAGCCAGGACTACCTAGTCCAAATGAAGTTAAACTGCATTTTGCCTTTCACTGCTGACAAGAGGAAGCCTGGCTGACTGGGTCTGCAAAGTTGCTTCTTAGTCATCTCCCTACTTTATCCTCTACCTCCCCAACCCTGCTTAAGCTCTTTCCAGTGCCTATTACACTGACCATGGAGTAGAAAACAGAAGAAAGCTTAGATGAGCTTTCTGGTACCAAAATGAAAAGTCTCCACAGTGATCTTTAAGGACATCTTATCCAAATCACAGCACAAGGCATTATCAATCTGAACACTCCTGCCACAACTATCAATTAGTGTCAGTGGAAATATTCCATACTAGTCTTGCTGTAGCTGCTCCCAGCTTTTCCTGAGGAAGCTGCTCCTTCTCTGAAAAGGCTAATGGTGCCTGGAAGATGTTAATAGTTCTCTAGTTACTAAGATCTTCAGTAAGATTCGTCTGTTTATACAAGTAAAATATTACTGTGAAAGGTAACATGGTAAACCCAAAAAATACACCTATTATATGGCATTACAGAATCCACATCTGTACTTTACGTTCATATTACTGAATATGACCTCCCCCCACCCCCTTTTTTTTTTTTTTTAATACAGTAAGACAATTCATCCAAGTTAGAGCAGAGAACAGCCGAAGCAGCCCACACACATATGTACTAGGCTTAAATTCTTTGGAAGATTATGTTGTTCAAGCTTTCCTTTTATTTATCCCACACGGCACAAGTAAAAGATGTTATAAAAATACTTGACAGAATGCTTGGGGAGGGGGAAGGGGTGGTCATTTTCATAAGGAAAGAATATAACTTTCAAACAACCCAGTGTCATTTTTATGTTTACACAACACAACAGGTACAGTAGAGCATACCACATACTGACAGATTAACACGACCTCCTACCTCGACTTCATCCTCTCATGCATTCTCCCATGCTGGATACATTGTTGGTCCAATTCATCATTCCGTTTCTGCATTTTCTCCAATCTGCCATGAAGATACTCTTTTTCCTGACTAAGCTGGTTGATTTCAGATCTACAGAAGTAAAACACAGTGATGATGGATGTTGTCAGATTTCATCCTGCAGCGTGCCATCAATATGTGGCTTCAGCATTTATAAAATTTCATACATGTATATGTAATGCATAAACAGACTATTACTAGAACTTACAGAAACAAAACACTGTTTCACATAATCTTAAAACAAAAGATCATGATGCTGAAGTGTATCTGGTAAATATGCCAATGGCAATCAGTCAGTCATGTGAAATAAGATCAATAAATGTAAATTCATACTTGTTAAGCAAGAATTTGGGCAGCATTCTGAAAACACATTTCAAGTTCTCTGTTAGTAAAAGCTAATATCCAATTTACAAATTGCTACTAAAAACTCGTTCAACATTTACTGCACTGTACAGGTTGAACACTCAATAGCGGTACTGTTCTAGAAACTTTATTAACCTAATATGCCCAGAATACCATTACACAGATTAAAAAAAATAAAAAACTTATTTAGAGGAAAGTGAATAAAATATTGAGAAAACAAGGGACAAATCATCCAGGCACACCCTAATCTACATAAAAGTCTGCACAGTCTTTAAGAAAATTAGTCACTTCTAGCAATTCTTATTCTTCACGTGTGAGCATAGACACCAGATCCATGAATGACCCGGGACTGCTACTTGCTACATCTCTAACCATCAGTCCATGGAGAAACAGGCATGAGCTGTTTCTTAATATCAGGAAAAGATCTTAAATTAAATTGTGATAAAATATACATTATGCACTTGTACAGTTTAACTCTTTGGAAAAGGTTAATGAGAACATGTCAGAATCTGCTATACCATCAGAAAGTAAGAATCAAAAGCAAAGCAAACTTGTTTTATGGCATCTGCCACTCCAGATCTTGAGGTTAAAAAGCTTCAGATATATCTTTAAATCATAAACTTAAATATGTTGCAATTACAACAGATAAAGATACTTTACCTTCCTGGCTGTTATAGAATGCAACAACAGCTGACATTCTGAAAAATACAACAAAGCCTGGGGGGGGGGGGGGGGGGGGGGGGGAAGGAATACTCCTCCCTCAAAAACATGTTGTTACACTGACAAGTCAAATCTGAAAATGACAACATAATCTTTTCATGTTTAAACAGAGAACAATACATGACATTATCTGTAAATTTAAAAGAACTTAGCAATTGAAATGTTGGGAGACAACTGTATGTAATTGAATATAGAGAATATAGAGAGGGAGTTACAGATGTTCCTGTATTAAGGAACATCACTGACAAATACATCAGAACTGTGCTGATGTATTTGTAGAGCAAACTAAAAAGCACGAGAGTTTCCTGGACAGGTATGTAACAGTGGGCAGGATGCTCCAGGAAACCAATCATTTAACAGAAATACTAGCAACTTAACAAAGCACTGTCAGTTGGGCCGAATGTTATCACACAGTACAAATGCAGTCTGTGTTTGATACTGGTACTGTAAGAAAGACAATCAGGGGGTAAAGCAAAGGTCCACTGCAGAGCAGCTCGACAGAGACCTGGCATAACAAAGCCCAAACAAGTGGTAACAGGGACTAAACTCAAGATTCCTTTTTTGCCAGCATAATGCAACAACAACATTTGCCACATGGGAATACTGTACATCATCATGCTTGTAGGGTTTTCCAACTGGAGGATCCTGCTTCTTTTTTTTATATGTGGCTGTCTCATTCATGGAAACAGCAGAAGTAACTTTCAAGGTGCTAAAAATCTCAAAGTTTTAAAGGGACTCATTTATCTCTAGAACATCTGAAAATGCCTGAAGTATTTCTGGAAAGATCAAGGGATTCAAATCATCCAAAGTCAAAATGCTACTGAAAATTACAATTAATGAAACATAAGAAAGTACTGAATGAATTAAAAACATGAGTAGCATGATCTAAACTCTAAAATATAGTTCTAAATGCCTGCTGCTTTGAACCATGTTACTTGTGTTCTCTTCTCCTAAAACTTCTTTTTTGTAATTACAGTCAAACACAGAAAAAAAAAATCCAGTTAAAATATTACTTACACAACGTTCTTTCCAAGTAAATATCTAAGAGTTTGACCACCCAGATTCAAGTACTTCATTACACTGAGATTTTGGAGGGCAGCACATATGCAGGGCAGAATGACTATTAAGGTCAATGTTAAAAGGTTCACATCTTGGCATTAAAGAGACAACATCAATCCCAATACAAGACTGCACAGCAAGAGGCTTCATTATCACCTGACAAAGATTCCCTCTGCATCTTTAAATATATCACTCATCCACCTCAGTTTCCAAAGATTAAGATAGAGCAGTTAATTCTATGTGGTATTTAAATAATATGAAAATTGTTGGGCTAAATCCTCCCCTCATCAATTATAATAAGTTCAAACAACGGTACCAAACACTATAGCACATTTATACTAGGAGCAGCAATTCCACGCAGGCAGGGATAGGACCAGGTCTCCATAAATGCTTCTGAATCACTCTGCTCCCAAGCTGTCACAGCAGGGTTGGGAGAGAGAGAGGATGCCAAAGTACACAGTCCTGAACTTCAGAGATAGCCCATAAGTAACACCAGGGACAGAGGTAATTTAGAAAAATCTGTGCACTAAGCATTATGTCAGATGGATCCAGAACAACTAAAGGACACTAAAGGACACAGTATGAACATGCTGATGTGGCTTCACAACAGCTACTCTGGGTCTAACAGACAAAGTAGTAAGCCATGGTGGACTTAGAAGAAACTGAAGCATGTTTGGAGTGTGGTCATCTGAGCTGGACTCCGCATGGAGTTGCACTTCTGCAGACTCAGGCTGGCCACAGAAGTCATATGGTCATTTTAATGTATCTGTGTGTGTTCTCGGGATCTGATAGACTCAAAAAACCTGTATGAAATCAGTATTATTCAAAACTGCATAGCGAAAAGCTACAACATCACAGGAAGATGAAAATGTAAAATACATGCTTGAAATAGACATATAGTAAGTTTTGCCAAAAATCTATTTATTTGCCGCTACATTGAAAATAATTGATGATAACTGGATGGGTAGAGCAGGGACAATAACAAAACCCCCTCTATACTTCTGAATCCATTCAACTACCAAGAAAGCCTCAACTTCTACATAAAAACAAATTTAAATTTTTATCTACTATCCTTGCTGGAAGAGCCTTGGAAAACAAACAAACAAACATAACCAGGTTCCTCCAAAGTATTCAAGTACTGGAGGCAAAGAACCAGGAAATATTAAATAGTCACAATTCAAATTCAGTCTCAGGATCTCTCAGGATATTTGAACACTAAGGTGGCAATGATGCCTTTACCCATCTGAACTTATACGCAGTGATATTTAAGCACTGCCTTTTCCTACTCAAAACCAATTGTTTACTTGTACAGCAATTAAATACATGCTTTAAATTTTTTTTCTGCTGACAGTATTGCTGCATATAATTTTAATGACTGATCATCCTTCAGACTGACTGTTTCACATCTTCGTACGGCCACCTTCAACAAACATTTCGCTCCTGGTATTGAGCATGACTGCAGTCAACCAAACATGCAGAAAAATAGTTCAGCCGGGTGTGTGTTCTTTACTTCAATTAAACTCACACAGTTGGATGCCTACTGTTGCCAAACCAGTAATATAATTTATACATTATAGTCCAAACAGTAAAACTACACTAAAAGTCATTTAACAATATTTATAACACCATAAAATACAGTGTTAAAATATATGAACTGCAATATGTACGAAAATTATAAAATTTGTTTCTCATCATCAGTGATTAAAACCAGGATCATTGCTCTAGCTTCAATACTCACAACCCTGGTGACAGATTAGAATTCAAATCTTAATGATCAATTTACAATTAACAAGATAGAAGTGAAACAAATTAAACCAACCATTATATATAACGAGACCCAATGGACTCCCATTGTTCCCCTTAATTACAAAACGCAAATCACAAATACACAGTGGGTAGTGTTAAGCATTAATCTACAACCTAGAAACTCAGACAGTGACAATCAGAGAAAAAAAAATGAACAAAATAGCAGAGAAGAAATCAACAAAGGACTGTATTTTTAAACATGCCTATGCATACAAAAACCTTCACAGACCCTGTCTTCTTTCTGCACAGCTTGAGGGGTTTATAATTTGTCTGACATTGTCTTTCTGAAGCTTTTCGAATCCTGTGTAGGGGCTAGCTCACAAAAATGGTTCCAGCTTTCATATGAACATGAAAACTTCAGTTTAGATTTCTCAGAAAACCTGTCTTGAATATAAAAAAATATGTGCAATTCATAGAGGTCCCACTGAAATTGTGCAAGTATGTAGTTGTCACAGATAAATTTGAAATGCTTCTTATTACAAATAGGCCCTTTACTCCCTATCAAAACCTAAAAAATTTATATAAATTTACTCTTGCATTTGTTAGTAAACAAGCTTGAGTGTTATTCCAATTGACTAATGGAACTGTTAGCATACAGTTATTTCTTAACCCCATGGAAACTAAGGCTCAAAGATTCTAGAAGTATAGCAAGAAAATACACATCCAGGTTCAGAGTTCAGTTTATAAGGCCAAACCCATGGAAAAATCCTTTTCCATGCAAACCAGGTACACTGCCACTTCATTATCTGCTTTTATTAATGTACATGAGAACTGAGTTACAAAATCTTCCAAAAATTATTACTTTTTTTTTTTTCAGAAGACAAAGTTATATCATTCTGCCCCAGAATTTTGGTTTTACACTATATCCAGTGACCATGAGCATGAAGATTGCCTTTTGGAGAGATACTACTGAAAGATACATACTGATCACGCATTTGAAACTTTGCCGAAGTAATTTTCTGCATCTGAGCTCCTGATCACATCTCTTCTTGAAGCCATCTATTAGTTTACCATTTTCCAGCACCTCTAGTTCCACCTTTCTGTTCTCATTTTCACATGCTTTCTTTGTCCCTACCTATTTCTCCATTCCCGTTATTGACTGCAGCAGCTCCTGATCCAATGAAGGCAAACTCAAGCTATTTTAGGGCCACTTCTCAGAACTGCTTTCATACATTCTTCTACACCAATTCTTGTGCAAAACACCACTCTATGGAGATCTGAGAGGGCTCCTGTTCCCTTTTTCAGGTTCTCGACACAGTCAGCTAACGCTGCTAGGTGGAGAAACACTTGGCAATCTCTGCTATTTATTTTCAGAGAATAATGTGTTTTCACAGTATGTTTTCTGTCTTTCCTTCATCCTTTTACAGTTACTAGCCTGTGACTGTGAGCTCTAGCAACAAAGTCTGTGTGCATTTTTATTGCTGGAATAATAATACGATTCGAATCTATTTAGATTTCATACTACTTTGAGGAGCTCTGCCTTTTCAGAAGAAAAAAAATCTGCTTGCTTTTCTCTCAAGAACCCATCACAACATTTGCAAGGGAAGATCGCTTACATTTCCTCAAGTTTCTCATTTCTTCCCCAAACACTCTGGATGGGATTCATCTCCCAACTTCAGCCACTTAACAGCTAGTCAACACTTTATATTCAGTGGAAAGTAGGATGGGCAGTGGAGGCAGTACCTGTGGGAAGTATCATAGATTTTATATATATCTATATATGTATATAACTGTCATCATATCTTATATCATTCCCCTTTGACCATTCCCGGAAATAGGATACTGGGATAAATGAGCTCTTCTCTTGAGCGAGTGTTGCCCCTGCTACGTTACCTCAACAGGATGATTAAATCTACCCCGCAGCAGAAGAATCCTGTCTATCCCCCTGCTGCAGGGAAAAACAATTTCATCTTTGCTCAACATTCTCCTTATTTCACATAAGCCATGTGGGATGAATCCTACACTTAATTACCAAATTCACATTGCTTGAAATCTACAGAAGTTGCAGAATGCTAACACACTGTTTAAGTCCTGCTTACTGCTCTAAATATGAATGCTGCAGAAAGATTCAGAGACTATTTTCACATTTAAAAATGCAAAATCAAACTGTTTGCTAGTATAGTACTATAAAATTAATATTTTTTTTAAAGAGATAGTCCTGTCCTATAAAACTTTTAAATAGATACCGTCATACTTGTGTATTTATTTAAACCAGTTATTGCTTCCTCTATTGCTTTCCACTTTTCCACTTCCACTGTTCCAGAATTTTTAATAGCTTTGTATTTAAACCTGCTACAGATTTTAACAAGAGCACCACATAACAAGCGGTAGCAGAATCAGAGCTTCAACAAGAAACAATTTTGACAACAATTATTTCACAATTATGAATGAAGCTTTAAGTAGATAATTAAACCAACAGACTACAGTTTTGAGAACTTTAAATATTTTGTATTTTTCACATAATTTCAGATAAACTTGAATTGTAGCTCTGTTAACAATTTTCCACTCTTCATATTAAGAATATGAACATCACAAAGAAAATTGCATGCAATTTTTACATTGGAATTGTCTAAGAATTTGGAAGTAATAGCTAGAAATATAATTTGAAAAGAGAAAAATTAGAATTATCCTGGATAAAAATCCATCCGTGTTTCACTAGTGGCATATATTACATTGAGATTACGTGTAATACCTGGGAGAAGATGAATAATAATAAATATTAAAATACAAATAAAAAAATAAGGAACATACCCTAATAATATAAGGAACAGAATAAGAAAAATATACCAACCTGTATTTTTCTGATGTTTGTTCCAACTTCCTTGCCAACATACAACATTCTTCTTTTAATTTTGCTATGAATGTATTCTGTGAGGTCAGCAATGAATCCAGTTCATTTACTAGGAATTATAAAATGATAGAAATAGAAATTTATTTTACCATTATATAAATTTATAGATAATTTAGAAATATTTTTATATATTCTTAATTTCTTTCCCCTAGCTCCTTCTGTTTTGGGTATGTTTTTAAAACTTCAGCTACTTTGACATGTAATGATGACATCATCATTTACCAAATAAAGGCTCTATGTCAGAATAAGTTGATGTAAAATGTTAAAATTATATTATCACTGAATCAAGGTCTCATATGAGAAGAATTACCATAAAGATTACATATCTAATTTGGTGGTTTTGCTTTTTAGCTGGAAGTTCATTGACATTTCTGAGAGGAATAAAATTGGCAAGTCATGCCTTAGCAGCCTTTTGCTTGCTCAACTAGAGCAGAGGATACACGGGCAATCCAAACGCTCACACTGTAGACTCATTTCACTCTCTCCTTAAAAAACCAGTTATTTTATTTATTGGGTCCTGTGCTTACTATGATGAATATTTTTTTTTCTCTGTAATGATAAGATATAGACTTATTGTCCAGGGACAATTAAAGTGAAACCATTTCATAAATTAATTTTCAGTTACTATGAGTTTGGGCTGCACCAAAGCTCATGACCTAGAAATAAAGCATCTTTATTCTTTCAAAAAGAAGATATTGCAAAATTATGTTTCTTGATTTCTGCTTTTAAAATCAGAGAAAGAGATCATTGATACCCAAATTCCTTGTATGCGTGTAGGGTCATAATACACAAAGGTTTCTTTATGTGCATAATAAATTACTATCATTTTCAACTCCTCCTAGTCCTACTAGAGATATATAAAAACAAACTTAGCCTTAATGTTGTTTCATTTTGCATACTGGGAAAATTTATGCTCCAGGAGGGTAAATTACACATCTCTTATGCAAAATTATACTTGGTCATATGCAGATGTGCTGGATGGAGTAGAGAAAAATGATTCTGATTCTTTTCTTTTCCTACTTTGTAGACAGCAGCCATAGTGTAGCTGTTTGCATTCTCTGAACAAATGGAAAGGTTCTCTAGTACTGTGATAATGCCACAAAAAAAGGAGAAAATCAGATACCAGACGTAAACGTGCCTGCTACCTCAGGTATTATCTGATGCTGCTTAGGATTAATATAGGCTATATTATTTTTCTAAAGGTACTGCAGGACCAGTGGGTAAAAATGATGTTTTATTAAACATATGAATATGCCATGTTCCATAAGAGCTGAAGCTCCTCCTTCTTTCCATGCACAGGTGTTAGAGATTTCCACTCTCAAAATTTCTTTTTCTTGTTTATAATATATACCTTTATTTATGTTGTTGGCATAGTACTTCACAATAACAAAAGGCTTTTTTTTTTTTTTTGAAAAAAAGGCTTTTTTGTGGTTTGGAAAACCCATGTTACTTCCAGATTAAAGGTTAGAAGTTATTGATCAGCTAAGTTCATGCAATGAAGTCTCCTATTATGAGACCCTGAAGTATGGAAAGGATTAAACATCTTTCTTCTAGATTGAGGGTGTGTGTGTGTTGCAGGGGGGTGCACATGGTAATGCTAAAAATGTTTGAGGCTGTAAAGATTAAATAAAGGAACATATCAATTTGGAACCAGTGAATTACATCCAGCTGCGACAGTGAATTAAGAACCGATTAATGGCTAAAGCTTTTCTCCAGTTTGGATGCCGAAGCAAACTCATTAAGCTTTTAGAGTAGCTATAATGTGTGTACTGTGGGAACTGTTCAATGCTATTCAGGAGACTTTAACTGTAAGCTCAGAGCATTTCCCGCAGAGCTTCTGATGCTATTTTCTTTATATAACATGTGTGCCTGAAAATCCAGCCAAAAACAAGCCCTTTGTTTTTCTACTTTGTTGTGGTCTCTCTCAGCTTTACGTTTCTTGAACACAGGTAAATAAACTCATAATCCAGATGGTGCAACAGATGTGAGAGCAGCACTCTGAAATCAACAGACAGTGGGCAATACTTTCCATTTTCTCTTTTAAACGCTAACTAATATGTAATTCGGAATCTCCGGTGTAGTTAGCATCTGCTCCCTTCGGCCAGCCAAAGGTTACAGGTGTTCCTGATGTCATTTCACAGTAAGGCGTGGGCCTGGCTTGTGAGTGAGTGCCCAGGCTCTAATCTTTCCCTACCACCTACCAGTTTTCTCATGCTGGGCCTCCATTTGCTGCATCTTCTGTGTCAGCTCCTGCTCTCTTTGCTGGGCCTGAAGGGCTCGGGCCTTTGCTTCATTGCTAATGCTTTGCTGAATGCTCTCTTTCTCCAACCTATTAAAAAAACCCAACAAACAAATAGGAAATAAAGAAAAATAAAATCAAATACTGAAGATTATAAATTAAAAAGGCAAACTAGCACACTCAATTAAAGCAACCAAAAAAATCATCTGGCCAAGCTTTTCAGATTAAGCATTCCCCTCCCATTCCATGCTATACAAACTGACCTTTGTCTCACAATGTCAAACATTCTCCAGTGACTAGTAGAAAATGCATTAAAATTACAATCTATTTCCTGATAAAAAAGCAGCCATTCAGACAAAAATACAGTTTCATTTCCACACATTTTAAACTTAACCCCTTTTCCATAAGGAAGTTCCCCAGCATCCACTTTGCATTGAACAGGTTATTTGCATTTTATTTTAAATGCTATTTATTTAATTCTGCAGTGAGCTTAGGGACCTGACCCTGAGATGGACTGGTTCCCAGTGAACCAGCAGGAGATAAGTCAATGGGAGCGATTGCCACAGTGCTCATAATACAGCTACTCTCTAAAGCTTAATGAGTTTTCTTAAGCAACCAAACAAGTTTTAACTATTAATTTATGTAAATAGGAGATGAATGCATCCATTACAATAGAGAAAACTGTTAGTATAACAGAGGCCCAGCCCCTTGTGGTTCTGCTCACTGGGGGGTTGTACAGGAAGGTCTAAAGCCCAGTACTATTATTGAAGTACACAGGAAAGAGAGCAATTTACTTGACCAGATATGCAAGATGGGGCAATCTACTCCTGAGGCAAAACAAATGCTAGACTACCACACTCCATTGAAGCATTTTATTTAATGCAAGCCAAGCAAAAACAGCATGGAAAATAAAACCCCCCAAAAATATATGCATATAAATTAGAAAACGTCTTAAACTGCAAATTCATATCTAGACTTTCCCAAAGGTTGTGAATATTTATCTGGTGCACACCAGGATCCAGATTCAAAATTTCAGTGAGTTCACACATACAAGGATTGATTTCTAGATTTCAAATGACATATATGGACACATCCTTCTACTGAAACTACATTTAATAGCTTGGGATAGGTTTAATTAAGGTCTTGCAAATGTGTTGTTTTGTTTTAGAGATAACACCTATTTCAGGGGACTGCAAAACAGAACACAGGCATAGATCATGTAAGGATAAAGCCACATCTCATGTGGTTGCTGCACTTAACCTTTGGATTGGTGCCTAATAACCCATCCGAGATATTGCAATATCTCAGCATGACACACACAATGTTAAATCTTCTCTCTTAAATTTACCCCAAAGCAATACAAATGGTGGGTCACATTACACTAATTCCCGGTCCTGATGTTGCAAGCCCTACCTTAGGCAAAACTCCCTTTGAAATCACAGGCATTTTTTTCTGAGGTAAGACTGAGAATGATTTGAATAGAGAATACATTTAGATAGCAAGAATATTATAGTGCTAAGGAAACAACCACATTTGTCAAGGAAATTTCAAACTTTGAACTGCAATTTATCACATCTTTCTCAGAATTACTTCATAACCATATTGGGGCTATCCTAAGGAGTGATGCTTGCATTATTTCCCAAGTGTGAGCTCCAAATATGGAAAGCATTACTATGAAAAATCTTTTCGTATTTGCAGGGAATCAGTCTACTTAAATCCCTTCTCCCCTTCCAAACTTCTTTTACCTTCAGACAGTTGTCATGAGTACTGTTCTGCTCAAAAAAAACCCCAAACGCACCAGCACCTAACACATCCTCCAGACACTTTCAGCTAAAGGAAGTGGCAATAGCACAGTATTTTATCTGATAGTGCCTTATGTGAGATGGTTGTGTGCCTGGGCTGTCATCTGGCACACAGCTGGCTGGCTAGCATTCTGCTGGGGGTAGCCTTCAGCATGTATCGAGCTGCACAGCAAAACCTACCAAGGCAAGGTCCATTCCTTATTGCGAGGATCCCTCCTGTCAAACACATGCTAACAGGCAAGTTCCAAATAAATGGAGAATCTACTACAATAAATGGAGAATCTACTACCACCAGAAACACTCTCTTGCTAAGGCGATCCTAAATAGTGCGAGTTACTCACTTGCACTAGTAACTGTAGAGAGCAAACTAGCAGGAGCTCAGAAACAATGGATACATGGAGTTCCCTATGGCTGAAGTGTATGTGGGGTGGGTGAAAACAGATGAGTTTACAGAGTGGATAAAAGCTCAACTATAAGATTAGGAAAACACAGGTAAATCTTATGTAGAAGGGTAGTCTCAATTTTAGCACCTAGAAAATTTTGGGATTGAGACACACCCAGTGTCTGGATGACACATCCACAATGAAGAGCTGTATCTAAAAGATGTCTAGAGCTGCCAAGGAATGAAAAAATCCCCTGGAGCCAAAGCTGTCTAAACTGAGTGGCAAGTCTTTCACCCACACCTTGAGTTGACACCTTTCCTGCTCTTTAAGTCCAACCTCTCTGCCCCCCTACAGAAAATCTCCACAACACATTTTACAAATATGAGAAAAAAGGAAAAAACCCCAAGCAATCAACTAAAAACTTCACAGGTAAAACACTGCAGAAGGCAGCCCAAGAGGTTTCAGGAACTATTGGTAACATTTCTGCTACAATCAACAAATACTGCAGGAATTTTAGGTTTGACACTGGCTTCTTATATGCAGTTACTCTGAATTGTGAAAGAGGGGGAGCTTGATTTAAGAAAATGAAAAGCTATGGACTATTGATTAGTTTTACTGAAGCAGAAGTATTGAACTCATGGTAACTTTCATTTTTGTGCCATAAAGTCAGAAGCAACCAAAGACTCATTCACACAGAGGCAAGCTCAAGCTCTCCTTGAGCCCTGTTCTGAAGAGCAAGTTTCCCACAATGATTTTAGTTCTAAGCCCTGATGGTTCTGAGCCTGAGTTATGGCTGTCAAGAGCAGCCTATGCAGTTAACTCATTCACACCTCAATGAACTGGATATTGGTTTGCAGTGGACTGCAGTGGCTGGTTTGCAGTAGCTTTCTAAATATTCTCAACAAAACACAAGGCACAGTAAAAATAACTTAAAACACAGGAAAAAGAACAAAATTGCCATCTCAAGCAAACCTCACAAAAATCATTCCTGAAAATGAAGCAAAAATTCACTTTGACCTGAAAGCTAATGAAAGAGTATGCTGGCTGAATTTAATAAAAATTTAAACCCTTTCCCACCAACAACAAACAAAAACTGGATCACAGATCCATTTTCAATAGTAGACTGTTCTCAAATGGCTTTGCAGTAAAGAAAAAGGAAGGTTGAAAAGACTGGTGATGGGAAAGTCTTATTTGACATAAAAAATAGGTCATCGATTTTTGACTGTAAAAGAACAGAACTTACGATTGATAAAACTTTGAATTTCACAAACCAGCTCAATTGCACCTATTTCTGCAAGAGCCTTTTTGTTTTGGTAACAGTAAAAATAAAAAATGAAAAAATACAGGATGAGCGTCAATGCAGAATTAGGCCTCTGACTGGAGGTTGCCAGTAAGGCTTCTGACAAAGCAATTATGATGAGAAGCAACCCTGCTTCCTACATTGACTATTTGATTTTTCCATGAAATCAACATGTGGCATTTTGTAAAAAGCTAATGGATCCATTAGATAGGACTACAAATTTAATTGGACAAATTAAAATATTCTAGTAATTATCTCAGTTCAATGGCATACAAGATTATCCTAACTTTATTTTTGACACCTTAATTTCTTATTAATTATAGTTGAAAATGTAAAAATATTTTAGGATTTCATATACACTTACTTTAAACTGGACTTCATAAATTATTAAGGCATTTAATGTTCCAAACATTTGAGGAATTAGAACTAACAAGACTGTTAGTCTAAATAATGACCAGTCCTGGAACTCAGCATCAACACTCATATTCGGGCAGCAAGAAGACCAGCAGAGCCTAACACTGACAGTTTTACTACATGCCTGAGTGGTTGAGCTCATATCTCTTTCCAGATAACAGGTAGCCAAGTGGGCCAGCACTATGAACTACTGCTCAACAGATCTCATCAGAAGAGGGAAAGCACTCAGCTGAGGGCTCCCTCAGCTCTTCCAGAGGAAACGGGCTTCCTCTCCCAATACTTTAGAAAACAAAAGTGTAACACAAACTTCTATATAACAAATGGAAAAAAAAATTTTTTTGAGAAGGTACCCAAGCACTTCAATTCCCAGTATCTTTGACAAAATTCAGCCTGCAGGCATTCAAATCAATTAGAACACTTTTGAAAATAAGACTTGAAAGCCTATGTGTATTAGGAACCCTAAAGACTTTAGCCAGTAGCTTTGGCTACAAAGGCCCAGCAATGTTTTGTGGAGTCTACTTTGCAAGCCCTTCACGATACAGCTCTAGTGGACTGTTCAGTACCAGCAGCTTTCTGAACCATCTTCTTGCAGGTTATTTCGTATTAGTATTTCAGCTACAAATGTGAAGGGAGGAACGGAAAATCAGAGTATATCTTTGCTCTTCTCTCAGGCCACAGGAAAATAAAACAAACCACAGCAATGTTCACAGTAAAAAACAAACAAAAAAAAAACCCCACACTAAAAAAACTTTAAGCAAGAGGTCACAATACCTATCCTATTCTGTAAGGGGAAATAAGAAAAATGTTTGCAGTCTCTTACTTTACTATCAGAAAGTATTAAAATACTGCAATGCTAAAGGTCATTAAAGAATGTATATAGTATAAGATCATATGTTGGATCAGAACACAAATTTCTTCCCTCTGTCCTCCATATGTATCTGCATAACTATGCCATACGCAGAAGGATAAAGGCTTGTCTCTTTTTCAGGTCAGCAGACCTGCCTAAAGGTTGGTCTGCAAATATGAAAAAAAATGCAACTTACCAAGAAGTCATTCTCCTCAGGAATTGTCCTAATAATTTTTCTATTATTATTTTCTATTTTTTTCTAATAATTTTCTATTATTATTATGAGTAAAACTCATAAAACTGCTTTCAGACTTGCCTTTCAATATAACAGCACTGCAGTATCCTATCCATCTATTTATAATGGAGAATATGTTTACAGCATTTTATCCCATGCTGTCTGAAGTCTCAGCACAGTAAGACCACAGATTCTGCAGGTATATAACTAAATTCTGTTTTTACATGTTGCTATGATTCAAAATTAATAATTTCAACACCTAAATTAACAGACATCTAAAGCATATACCTTGCTCATATGCTCAGATCGAGTCAATAATAAGATTCAGGGTCACAAGATTTCTCCCTTCCCTTAAATCAGGCTTCTTGTTTAGCATTCATTGATGGTTATTTTCTTTTGTAAGGCCTACGTATTTTCATCTAATATGTCCTTTTTAATACCTAGGACAGAGGACATAGCTGGACAGCATTTCCTGGTTTTCTCTTATAAAACATTTTAAGTTTTTTGCCATCCATTTTTTTGTAATAAAGGTTTTGATTTTTTCAGTGCCTGTGTAAATCTGCCACAGCATGTTTGGACTGGCTGGGTTTTACGGCTCTTGGTGCGTTTACAGGGCAGAAGGAGAGGCACGAAATCAATATTCTTATGTCAAAAAAATAAATAAAAAAAGATTGCTTGTGCAAGAATTATGTAGAAATACCTTTTAAAAAAAGCATCATGACCAGGTAATTTCTTTAAGCCTCTCCAAGGAGCTGAAAAATTGCCCTTCCTGTATCCCATTGTGGGAATTACCCACTGAGTTGCTCTTTATGTCTGTTTCTGGGAGCTGAGCGGATGCTGATTCTGGAGCCGGCTGCCAGGTCTGCTCAGCAGAAAGCTCAAGGTTCTGGAAACTGCCCCAGCCAGCACACTGCGTTTGGTGAGCTTCAGTACAATCTACGTTTATATGGGCAAAATTTGCAGGGACCTAATTCTTAATTTAATTGGTAGATTTGGAGGACTGTGTCATTGTTAAGGATGCAACAAGAGAGCGTTTCCTAAAATAATGAAATGTCAGAATTTTGCTCTTATAATGATGTGAAGCAGAAGCTACTACAAGCAATTAGAAAAAAGTTATGTAAAGGTCAAGGGTTTGAAAGTGGTAAAAAATTAAGCATTCAAATTGATTCAGCTCTTTAAATATGGATCTGGAAAGTTAGAAGATGATACAGAAATAACTTTAAAGTAGAAATACCTTTAAAGTATGTTAATGAACCAACCAACCAAAACTTTTTACTACCCTACCTGAGAGAAAAAGACAGGAAAAAACAGTTCTGCCAAGCTACTACTACTTCACAAAAAAACCCAAGAAACACTCCTGGGCTAGAAAACATGAAAAGATTAATCTCTGCCCACATTTTCAATTTTGTTGAGAGACTAAATACAATTATTTGACAAATTAGCTTAAAACTATTTTCCCCCAATGCAGATAATGACCCAACTGCGTCCTCAATCCCAGAATCCAAATAATGTCAACTTGTTATGGTACATTCTAGTTTTTTCAGAGAATTTCAATTTTATCAGTGCATATGGCCTCCTTGTTCCCACTGAAATTTTTTTCCAGCTTTCTCTCTACACCATGAGAACCATCTTATAATTTTAATATGTATTTGCACTTTATATAATATTAGGAGGTATACAGAAACAATAAAACACTAAGTCTAAAACTTCCACTTTGTCCTTTACACGCTGAGACATCAGAAAATGTTATACATTAATGGCTGCACATAAAAGATTCCTACTACATTTTTGAGTAACTGTTGTACTTGAAAGCTACTTCAAAATTACCATTATCTGGAGATACTGATGGACACAAAAAAGATGAAAAGTTGAAAGGGCATAGGAACAAGAGACACAGAGTGTTACTCCTATGAAAGTTTATGATGTAAAGAAGTTTGAATATAGTTAACCTGAGTATATAGATAACTGGTGGTATATTCCATCTTTACTTCTAAATCTACTAGGTTTATTAACAAAATGAAAGGATTCAATTTCTTACTTGAAATTCAGCATAAAAGAAAGAATTTGCAAACAACTAGCCTATAACATGATTTCATTCTTTTGGTGTTATGCCTTCAAGATATTCACAGAAAACTACCAGTTCCTCACTGTAGACAATAACTACTTTTCAATCCTGATAGTTTTCTGTATACCAAGTCACAGCCAAATATTATCATTAACTGTCCTCTATTTCATTGTTAGAGAAGAAGTGTCTCTAACTGCAATTTACATCTCATATTAGGTCAAATATACTGACTTAGAACCAAAATACAGTTTTTCTGACACCTCTATAAGCCTTGCCAGCAAGATATGTACCTTTTAAGTAAACGCCCATCTTACAGTGCTTACTACCATCAGATCCTGAACTAATTGGCTGAAAAGTCCCTACAGAAACAGACAATTAAGTACAGAACAGAAGTTGCATGGGAAGATGCAACATAAGAAGTGTTTTTTATGAAGTCTTAGTATGTAGCCCTAAGCACTTCACAGTACTGCCCCCCTTCTCTGGAATATTCTTTCTACCTTTGTTCCACAAGCCACTTTTACAAGTGGCTGAATGTTGAAATGTTTGCTTTCCTTAGAAGATTTATACAGGCATTTACTCTGTATACATAAAGTTATTTAAATTATTAACACTTATTTTAAATAAAGGAGTAATTTTCTTGACTTCTTGAATCTGGCACCAGAAGTCTCTTACGATGATGCAGCCTGAGGACAGATTTAACCCCGTCTAAGGCAACATTGCCAGTATAAGGTGCAGTTTCTTCATCCTCTTTGAATTAGTACTCCTGCAACTTACTGTGAAAGAACAAACAATTCTTTTTCAACCTGATTAAATCCCTGGACCACCTGATCATAGAGGTGTGTGTCTTCCAGTGTCAGCACAAGCAAGGGCCTGGCAATATGTGGCCAATATTACCATTCTAGGGATGTGCTTTTCAGCAGCAGCATAAGCTTCAAACAATTGGTACTCCATACTCCAAGGCTCAGCTTGCTAATATAGTAAACCCAACTGTCAGACTCCTACCATTGAATCAAAAAATGATGCAGCTAAATGATGCAGAGACCTGATCTGCTATGAACTCACTCTGTCAATATAAATTTGTTCAAAAAACCAATGGTTTTGGTACGTTAACTTCGTACCAGCAAGCTTTATGCTGAATCAGGTATCATCTGTCCTACTGCAGCTGGCATAAAGTCAGCATAAACACCACATTGCATGCTCTAGCTAGTTCAAAAGGAACGTGACTGTGTGCTCACACCTGATCCGGATCAGATCAGCACAGCTGAATGATCCAGTAGATCACAGATGCACTACAAATGACTGCTCAACAGTCACCCACATTTTTTACAGACATTAGGTTTGGACACGCAACCTGCAGTTCAGCTCCCATAGGCCTGATACTTTGAAGTTGTTAACTCTCCCCAGCTATTGCTCGAGTTAAGAAGTGAGGAACAGTTCTCTCTGCCTCCAAAGGAACCAAGCCTTACATAAACAGCTTGGGAAGAAGCAGAACAATTTGACAGAACAAAGTGTTCTTCACGATGACAGTTTGAAAGACAATATTTGATTTTGAGGGAATTTGATCTAGGGTAAGCTAGACTTTTCCCCCATTCTAGATACCACATACTCCAGCAAACTGACTAACTTGTGACCAAAAGCAAGAAAGATGATAAATACTGTGCTGATATTAACATTGTACTTGATCATTGTTGATTTAGTCTAGATATCACAGAAACATCCCAATAAAAGACATGTTTATCTACCCACATATCACAGGAGATTGATATGAACAAGTGAGTTAAAAAACTAAAAATCCAGCCTTATATGTCTTTTATTGTTTTGGTCAGCTGTGGCATAATTTTTGTATTACCCTGATTGTAACTGTCTGCACATGAGTATTAGAAATAATGGACAGGCAGTGTAAAGATTTTGGTGGCTTTTTTTTTTTTTTTGGTCAGGTTATAAATCTCTCTTTATGCTGTCAAGAGTACGGGAGAAACGGATTTCAATAGCAACTTTAAAACGAAACTCACAAATTACTACCATTATGTTAAGTGCTAGATATCCCACTGTGCAGTTTTGCTTTGTGAATTTTTACCTTCTTCCATGCACACTTTTAGCCACTGATCGCACAGCCTTTCAGTGTTTTCTGCCTTTTCCTTTAAATAAACTGGCTCTGGCTCCTTCCATCTGGTTCCCCTTCCGTCAGCAACCCTGCACCTGTTCACACCTCCTCTCCTGTTGGATTCCACTGAACATTTCCTCCTCTGCCAGGGCTATTCTGGCACTCGCAACCTTTCTGTCATTCAATCCATCTGTCAGAAGTGAACTTTGTTTACCGCAAGCTTCTGCTTTCTTCTTCAAGAAGCAAAGCCCCTCAAGGTCATTGTCAAATGAACTGTCGGTGTGGATTTAAATCCACTTCTGCTAACCAGCAGAAGATGAACTTCTTTACAGTCCTGTATTTGTGAAGATTGGTTTGGGTTATAGGAGAAATATTACAGAAGCAAAAGAATAGATTTTATCATCATTTGTTAACTCCAACAGCTAATGTGTTTTTCTTCATACACATACCTTCTTGCAAAGACTGGCATAATCTGAGAAAGATTCGTAGAGCTGTGCAAAGTAGTAGAAAAGGCTAATAAAAATATTACCCATATAACAATGAAAGCTTCTGACTCTCATTTTAACACAGTGTAACAAAGATATTGACTAAAAATGCAAAGAGAAAATGGGAACAGCTGAATGAGTAAGTTTACAATAAAACAGTAAAGAGGCCAACAGCACTTTCTGTAAATTACTTAATCTGTAGCATCTTTTCTTTTTCTTTTTTTTTTTTTAAACTTACCTACTGATGTTTAACATGCAACACCGTTTAAGGGGGAAAAAAAAATCCTGAATATTTTTTCCTGTTTTCAAGCCTTGTAAAACACACATATGCAATTCCTTGTTAAAATACTGCCTTCCACATTGAGACAAATTGCAAAGATTCTTTGTCAGGGGTGAGACTAAATGCATGTTGTCAACAGGATATGTTATTTTTAGCAATTCCTGTGCCCATATTTCTTTTCAGGAATACATTCTGATAACCACAAGCTCCTGAATTATTAACTAACCTTCTCAACAGTCTCATTCTTCTAAAATAAGAAATACCTTTCAATTTCACTGATTACCTTGGGTATCCTTTAGAAAAAAAAAAATAAAAAAAAAATCTTTCACCAAGATTAAATACAGTACCAGAAAATAAAATACATATTTTAAGTTTTGTATGCAATTATAATGAACCACCCATTATATTACTCTTTTACCAAAAAATAATTTAAAGTAAATCTTTCTGGGAGCAAATCCAGGAGGTAATCCAATCTCATTAGCAGAAATGCAGTTTTACTTATGTTAGGGCTGAATTTGACTGTAATAAAAATTGGTCAGGGGCATTGGCAAATACTGCAGAAGTTTAGCTGAATAATAACTTAATACTGATATATCTCTTATAGAGGGATCAGTCCCTGCATTTGTTGTCTGATGCATTGATTTTCTCCCACAGGATACAACATGCAGATGAACAAAAGCACTGGAAATAAGATAGGAACTCGTGAACAAGAACATGCAGCAAAGTATCACCTAACTACAGAGAAACTTTTATTCCCCTGTTTGATTTGAGCCTGTAGAAGGCAACTGCACCACAAGGAGAAGCTAATCAAGAACCGTTGCTCCTATTTCTACAAAAACGTAGTTTGATACTCAAGCCACCAGGAATGCAGGGGCAACAAACTCTGGCATGCTGTTGAGCTTGCCACGCTGCCAGCAGAGCCAGGGGAAGGAGGTCAGCCCTGTCAAGCAGCCGACGGCAGAGGCTGCACTCATCTGCTCACTCAGGACAGGCATCTCCCAGCTCACACTTTGCCCCTGACCAATCACCGGCACAAGGACACTGAGCAAGGGGGTGAGGAGAGCAGTCAGGCAGCCAAAGCTGGCATGCTCAGGTCATTTGTCCTCCTCCTTCCATCCATCAGCTACCTGCTACGGAGATGACAACGCACAAGCTGATGCTCTTTGGTGTCCAGTTTGATAAAGACCCCACTGGAGGACCCTTTGCATTCTCTGTTCAATTTTTTTCTAGGCAATAATTTCAGAAGCAGAATCTTGCACAGAAGCAAAAAACCCAAAACAAATCAACAATCACAGTGACTGCACAAAAACCCCTACTCTGAATACACTACTGAAAGCATAAGGCGGTTTTGAAAATTGCTTAAGTTCACAAATACCAAGTGCTGATAGAAAAAGTACATTTTAGCTTATTGTAAAACCAAGATTCCAGATGTACTTGAGAGAAAAGCCCTATAACAAGTCAAAAATAAAGACAAAAATCAGAACCATTTTTCCAGTTGCAAATTCAGCAAGAAATCCAGCAGCCTTGAATACATGTGTCTGAAAGATTTTTATGGTTCAAAACCATAAATCATTATCCTGTTGTCATTAGTCACACAAATAGAAAACCTAATTTGTATGAGATCAAAGTAAATATTTGATACACATGCATAAATTTATTACTGTTAGTGCTGAATAATAACTGCTCAAAACAAAGACCTTATAAAGATGTTTGTTTTCTACAGCAGTCAGTCTCTTCTGTATTTCATCTGAATTCACTGCTCGCTCCAAAGCGCTTTAAGTATTGTCACTGCTCCTGAACCACACTCTACATGCAGTAGCAATTTGGCTGCCTCAACAACCTGATGCGACGTATAAAAGATGAAATCATTAGAGAAATTTGATGTGACCAGTTGCAGTTTTAAATGCCATGGGTAAAAATTTAGATAAATCTAAGACTAAAATCTGAAAATATATTATTGTCTTTTCCTTGAGAAATTTGTACTGTAGGACAATAAATTAAATTGTCAAGCATGTTTTAACTCTTTAACAATAAAAAAGGTGATGTATAAAGACTTTCATATCAACATTAACACATGATTTTGGATTTATTCCTTACTCCTTCACTTATATTTTCTTTCTTTCCCTGTTAAGTGTCATCAATGGCCTTTACATGTTTCTACAATCATCTTAAATATGTTTAAAAGATTAAATAGAAAGATATTTGAATAATTGTGTATTATCTTGACACAATGTATATCACTTCGAAATTTCTACAAGGTACTGCCAGAAGACGACAGAGCCGATTTATTTCAAATCATTCAGTATCAGTCTTTGTAAACCAGCATATGGTCTTATCATGGCAGGTAAAATATTTTACCTTCTATGATAACGCAGAGCAGCTAATTTATCTACATGCTGTATAATCAGATAAACAATTTCAGCTGCACTATGAAAACCTGTAAGCAAGGGAGAAATTTATCCCCCCGCAGTTTATTGATTTTTCCACCTATACATTCAGATAATTGCTAACAATAGAGGCTATTCTTCCTTCCAACCCCTTCTTCAATTACCTTAAGGCAAGACCTTCTTTTCAGTTGTGGAAATATTTGCAGTTTCTACAGCTGCAGGACAAAGAACCGAGACATTTTCACAGAGTTGCTCGGGGGAAAAGGAAGGGGAAAAAAAAGCTTTGCAAGATTCTATTGCAAGTAAAGCAGAGTGAATGACAACTTTCAAAGCTACCACAATCATTTACTAATGTGCTGCTATACCAAATAAGTCTAATTTTTTTTGACAGCACCAAATTAGATTTATTGCAGAAACTGCTGCATAAATAGCATATGGCTATGTTATACCACCTATTTCAAAACCCTGTAATGTTTCCTCCCCTCCCTACTCAAAATGAATAATTGAGCCAAGCTATAAACCTTCTGCAGACGAGAGATACATAAGTTCAAAAAGCAGATGCAGGAGACGCAGATTTCTTTGTTGAAATTGTCTAGAAAAGTATCAGATATCCCAATCGAACAAAACTGGGCAGTTATAGGTCAGGTCTCCCTTGCTACACTTCAGGATTTTATTTCCCCCTTTCCTCGATAAAATTTTGTTTTCGTTTCTCTTTCAAGCTGACAGTCATCAAAGCAGGGCACGACCTCGTAATCCTCTCGCACATGACTACCTCTTACTCGCATAAGAAATCCTATTGATCTTTATTCATGTGACTCGAGATCAGAAGGCTCGGACCTCCATTCACTCCTCACGAGCTCTCATTTATGAAGAGGCAAGTGCCCGCTCCGAGCAATAATAAAACAGGAGAAAACTGGTTTCATTCATCGGAGGGGCCCAAGCCTATGGGAAGGTGCTGACCTGTGGCTTTCCAACAGGAGCAAAGTTTTCTTATGGGTTTGCTGGATCGGTCCCCAGACCCACATGCTTCTGAGTTTCTGTCAGTCGCCACACTCTGCGGTCAATACGCCGCTATGACAGAAATACGCGTAGCCTCATCACGCGACAGGACAAAGGCAGGTATTTTGGAGGTGGGAGGGGGGCAGGATGCACCCCGGCGCCCGGCCCGTGCCTCCCCTCTCCCTGAAGCCGGGGCCCGGGCCGGCCGCAGGCCCCCCCAAAGTTTGTGCGGCCGCCGCACGGAAAAGACCTTGCAAGGTCTTCTCTCTCCGGCCGACGGGGCACACCACTGCACACATCGTGGAAGGCTGCGGCTACCCCGCCGCTTGCCTCTCGGTGGTCAGTCCTCCCAGCTGCCCTATCCGTTACTGTCTGATTAGCTCTGCGAAGGAGCCCCTCCCCGGCCAGCTTTCCCTGCCATCTGTTCCACACGCGATGGCTGCCGCCCAGCAGCCTCGCGCTGCCCTCCTACCTGGCACCCGGCTCCCGGCCTTACCCCAAAGTGCTAACACAGGTTCTCGCTGCTGGCAGAGTCAGGATTTCATTACTACTACTTTGACAAGTGCAGGGTTGTTTGTAATTTCTCTTTTATCCTGATTTTGATTGTACAACCACCTCCCACTGATTCAGTTTGCTTCAGTTTTGTTGCTCACAGATTTTACTCTCCACATTAATCTCCCTCTGGCATGTTACTGCATCTGTTCCCTTTTTTATTATTAATTTTCAAATTCCCACCATTTTTGACAAAAAGGAGGTAATCTACACTCTGCTTCTGCCCATTTCATTTTCTTTAATTTGGAAGATAAGTATGAAAGCGTGCCAAAGAAGTTAATTCTCCGTTAACAGTTTATTTTCTGGCATCCCGACGCCTTTGTATATGAAAAAGAGATAGAAATAAATGTTGACTGAATCACAACAACATAGTTGCAACCATCCCGAAATTTAATGAAAAGTAAACATATGAAACAGAATCTAAAAAGTTTATTAGTTATCTGAGTTCTTTCATATTATCACTCCTCCCTGCATTTTAAAATAATAGTTTTGTACAAGAGGAGCAAAATATATAAAAAATTAGAAATCAATCACTGCTTATACCTCATTTCTTCCTCTCCCCTCTCCCCCCTTCCTCCCTGCAATTTAAGTGTTATTGGTCCTTTCATCAGTCAGTCAGTCTGGGAACATAAAACATATCTCAGTCATTTAATATTAGTAAAAGCATTTACTCAAATGTTACCTCCTTTCCAGCATAGACGATGGATTCTTTCTGATGTGCTAAAATTGTTGGAAAAACCACGACAGTAAGCGCGCTGCTAGCTAATAGATACTACTAGAAAAAAATCCAATAGATAATACTAAGTAGTGTGCAACTCCCTAGAAGGCTAAGTATAACCACCTTCTATAAATCAGGAAGTTAGTTGATATTTTATCATTTAACAATATAGCTTAAATAGGGAAACCAATGTATGAGGCATGCTGCAATTCTAATGAGGAACAGTGGTGACGACATACAGCTCAACACCAGTTTCAGTGACTAAATAATGCCCGAGGAAACTGGAGGTGGAATTATAGATTTATGCGCTTTATTTATTATATATATAATACAAATTAGCATTAATGGAGTTGCTGAAACTAGCAAGAAGGAATGATGCACAGTAGGAAGGCTACAGCACTGCTAAAACCAACTGTACTCCCCAAATGCCACTTCCTTTGATATGCAGGTTTCTAAGACATCATATAATTTTCAAAATTAAGGGAAAAAAGAAATACCACATAATGGGGGGGGAGGGAGGGAATAAAGTCAAGAACAACAACATCCACTGTCCTCACTGTAATATGAATTTTTATCCTTCAAGTGAATGACACGGGTACTCACAGGGTACCTTGGTGGGTCACCTGAAACTGGAAACACAGGTTCTTTTAATGTTTAGCAATTTTTCCCTGACAAGAACTAGATAATCAGTACTGCTTTTCATGTTTCATACAAGCAAAGAAGAAGAGTAAAAACTTAAATTTAATTTGTTTCAATTCCACTTAATTACAGCTCCCAGAAAATGCTAGATGACATTTTATGCAAATATATCTCAAGCCATCTACCTACCTCTATGTCTGAGAAAATGATGGCATAGAAAAAGTTTGATTTTGAAATTCAGTGATTCCACCACTTTTTAAGATTTATTTAGCTGCTTTGGCACATCAAAACAGAAACTACACCTGACTGCAACTGAAACAATAGCTTCAGAAATGTTTTGTAACAAAAGGAGGAAAGACTTTTAAAGATTATTCCACTACACAAAAATAGTGAAAAATGTTATTATGTTAGATGACACACTGAAACCTATGCAAGATGTTAACATCTTTTATGCATTGCATTTTTTATGCAATCTTTTCCACTAGCATACTGACATGATTTTAATGATTATTCTCTCAAGAACTAAGAACAATAGATCTGTATGTTGCCTACTCTCTGAAGAATGGATTCAGATAAGCTTCATTAGCAAGACCCAATTTGGCCAAAGCAATGGTAATTTCACATTGACCCCAGAAGTAATTTTGTAAGATCCTTTTACTATGGTAACTGTAATACAAATAAACACAAAGCTGAAACTAAAGTTAAAAAAATTAATACTTTAAACAAGCACGGTCAGTGTCATAGCATGGTGACATCTGCAAAGTTACACGACTGACAATCAAAACTACACAGCAAACGTTCTGTATTTTCCCAGTCATTTGAAGACATACAAATTAGAATTACTAACTAGATTCAATAGCAGGAAATGCATGTTAATAGCAAGGATTTCTAAGCAACATATTGCTCCAGGAAGAAAGGTGACAGGAAAAGGCAAATTTAAACTCTGTGGTAATGTTTTAGAATAGCTAATTGTAACCTTTTTCTTGATTTTAACAAGTACATTTTGTTAACTTAGAAGCTGTTTAGTTGGTAATCAATCAACGGTGTCTGAAAACTAGGATGCAGCAAAAAGAAGTGGGACTCCTGGAGAAGAGTGCAGTTCTGCAAGCACTTTCTTTTTCTGTTAAAGACAGTCTGCATGCTCTCTCGATCAGTCATGTAATATTTATAATTTTCATACATTAAAATCCAAACATCTTGAATTCATTTTATTATTCTATTTATTTACAATATCCAAACTTAGTATTAGTGGATTAGTAAGGAACTTTTCTCCTTAGTAATACACAAATCCATTAAAAAAAGGAATTCTTTCTACACATCCTCAGCTAGCTCTAATTTTTGCCAGAACCACCCAGACAGGTCATGCAAGGCCACACAAAGACTATCCATAACCGTGTAACAGCAGTACAGGCCTCCCTCCAGTACAGTGTTCTGAGAAGACTTGGAGTGGACCAGCTGGTCCTCTCCTGAAAAGAGGGAAATCAGCAAGATGAGGCCAAGGCCAGAATACCCAAGAGATGCACTAAATCAGTGCAATTTCTGCATCAGCCTCCCACAGGCAGGACTCTAGAGCTTAAAATCTGTTTTCCTTGGCAAGTGCCACAGTGAATGATTCTATAACCCCCACAGGACTGCTATTACCACTACTCTTCAAGTGAGTATATTTCACTGGCACATTTGAGGTGCTGCCATTGCACAGCTGCCATTTGAGGTGAAGAGAAAAAAAATAAAGGAAGGCAGACCGCAAACCACTAAAGTTCATGTGCAACAGCCACGGATGTACCAATAAATCAGAAAAATACCAAGTACAAAATGCAAAACTAATGTCACTAAAGACATGCAACTTTTATACCTTCACTAATAGAGAAAACCTATTTCTGGAAGGAAGTGATCTGAGAGGAAGAAAAAGAGTACAGGCTAAGGAAAAGTTTCATTTCAGGGAGGTCTTTTCCTTTGCAACTCAGGGAAAACAGACAACTTCGCGAGAACATCTCTACCCCTGCCCTACCAATACAAGTACCCAGGGACTGGTAACTGTTCAGCTGCAACTCATTTCTCATCTCTTTTGCCTCCCTTCTTCACCCATTACAGCAACACCACCTAATGTATTCCTAGAAAGCAGACAGATACTTCAAAGATAAGGAAGACACAAAAAACCTACTTAGAACAAGGTATTGCAGAATATGGGGAATATGAAGGAGAAAGATTTGAACCTATTTCCCATGCTTCAGTGTATACATTTTTTGACAATTATACATCAGCATAGAAAATATTTCACTGCTTATAAGCATACTTATAAGCATACTTATAAGCAGCGGCCCTAACATGAACACAAAATATAAAAAATAAAATAAAGATTAGGACATTGCAGAAAAGCATCTGTAGTAGGTAAGACAAAGTCAAAGCAGCCGTGGCAGTTCAGCATCAGTTTCAAAAAGCAGATGTCTGTGAAACTGTATGAGAGCAGGGACAACACAGAGCACTAGTTGCCCAAAATACTGTACCCATCCTGCAGTGATTTGCATCTCAGAAACTTCCCGTGTCAGAAACCATACATTGAAAAGCTACCTGAATCATCTGTATGTTAGGTGTCCAGCTTTAAGTACCTCACTATGTAAAAGCAGGCAATAGTCCTCATTTTTAAAAGTAGTTTCACAAAAAAAAAAAAAAATTGGCTAGTCAGATTTCCTCCAAGATATCCAGAGCTTTGTTGCATATAATCAGCCTTTTGCTAAAAGGAGCGTGGTAAGCCATTTGGTTAACTATCACAACAAATCATTATTAATAAAGTTCTGCTAAATCCAAACTTTAGATATCTTAACAACTCACCCAAAACTTTTTTCAAGTTCATTAACCTCTAGCATATTTTTTCTCTAAATACAGGCTGTTAGAGTGGTACTTTCTTCCATCTGTTAAACAACCGTGCTCTGAATTACACAGAAATGCAGCTGAATAAAAAAGGGATTCATTGAATTTAATACTTTAGGCAAGGCTCTGTTTTATTTCCAGTTACTCAATGACAGAACTCTCACAAAGCCCAAAGAGTAACAAACTTCGATAAACATGAGGATTTCTGTTAAATGATAAAAAATCTAAGGTGTTTTTTCCCCCATGTAAAATTTAAACAAGCTAACTTTTTTACCTTAAGGATTTAGTAAAAGCTGCCCAATTTGTTTCTGGATGCCCAATCTTGGGGGGAGCAAGGGGGTGGAACAAAACAAAATCCACAGTCGCAACTAAAACCCTGCAAACAGACAATAGCATTTTCTGTGGCAAAAGGAGAAATTCCTGCAGTTACCAAAACTCAAGCTGCAATGAATACTTGGCATGTTAACCTTCTAGTGTTTTCTAGAAATGTGTAATGAATAGTACAGTAAATCACACTTTGGGAGCTACATCCAAGGATGGAATAAAGTCAGGCAAAGTATCTTGTCACACAGTGTTCGTGTTGTACCACATCTCCACTGAGGAAGCAACTTAAACACCCTCCTCACTTACTTGAGATTACCTCCTATTCATAGACAGTAAAATTACCTTCTGATTGTTTAATCTTCAAAGAAGCTTAACACGATTAAGTTCATGTATATGTTCCTGGTCATTCTGCTGCAGAAACTTCAGGTTATTAATTTCAGAACTCCAGCTTAAAGGTGCTGCTGTGCACTACAGTCACAAACTACAGTTAAAATGTCTTTGTCCTACCAAACACAGCAACAAAAACAGTATAGCTGCACTTTCCCTTGTTCTTCTTCCTGCCCAAAACCATGTTACCTCATCAACAGAGCCAAACATTGCCTTTTCCTCACACTAGTCATTCACTTTCATAAACTATAGTTCATAATTCACATTGTAGTTCATAGCTCACTTATTTAAACTCCACTTTTAACATGACAGAGGGCTGCCCATGCAATCAATGACTGCAAGTATCTATAACAACTGTGAGGAAGCCTGTGGCAAAAAATTAGCTGAATGAAATTGGTACTACAGCATGTAATAGGATAAGGGGTACCTGGTGAGGTGCAGTTGGTGCTCAGATTTACTCAGCAGTTCTGTCAGTTTTAGGCACTCCTCTCTGGCTCCTGTCACATCCTGCTGAGCTTGTTCCAAACGCTGTTTGTTTCCGTTCAGCTCTAATCCCAGTTTTTCTATTTTCTTGGAAAATTGTAAAACCAAAGAAAGCACACATAAAGATACATTTTAAGACAAATCTTACTGTGATAAAAGCTCCTAAAAAACAATGGACGCTTTTGTTTTAGAACAAAAGTAGTTTGTTGGTAAAAACTGCAAAACAAGCAGATTCAAGTATTTGTAATAACATTCTTATGAAAAGCCAAAATGTGTATCATATTTAAATACATATCATATTTAAATACTTCAATACACAATCAATGTTATTGTCTTCACGTGGCTTAAGAAAGCCATGCATTCAATCATCTTCTGATTTTCTCATTTGAAAGCTTCCATATTTGTGTCCCAAAGTCCCCGTGTCAGAAAGCCAGAAGGCAGCAGAACAGTGGCCACCTTCAGAAGCTGCTGGGCATAGGATAGCTCTTGTAGTCATTTATTTTACTTATCTATTACATCAGCAATGACAAATGGGAGTTTAGCTTTGCCATATTCACATAATATTATGCAAGAGAATAAAGGTCATTTAGTGACTTTACTATTATTGAAAAGAACTTATTTATGACCCATAATTGAATCCAAAACATACCAGCTGCTGTTAATCCTCTCATTTTCTTAACATCATTAGTCCTTATATGTCAAATAAAACAAGTAAGTAAATCTAACTTAGTTAATCAATCTATTAATTTATTTTACAAATAACAGTAAGCAAATTCAGATGACCAGCATTTTTAATTCCAGCAAAGCATGCTGAACTTAGTACCTCTGACTGAATTCTATTGTTAACAATTTAAACATTTTTCACAAATACTTTCAGAATGATTACATTTTGCTCTAAATCCATAGCAAACATACAAGTACATGTAAGAATCTATCTGTAATGTAACATTATACTTTGTCCTAAGGATGCTTTTAAGGAGGCCAGTGGAGTACAGAATAAGCTAACAATGTAATTTTATCAAGTACTAACTATTCTCCACTAACTCCCTACATAAATATTTATTCGTTGTTGGAGCTGGAGGGAACTTGCATGTTTTTCAGTCAACTAAACTGTGAAAGGTCATTTGTAGTTAATAAACTACAGAATAAAATTGTTCATATAAGGAGTTAGTGCTGAATAGCTATTATACTTTAAATTCATACCATAACTTATTTTGTGATAGCTTCTTCATGTAGGCAAGCCTCAATATCTTCTTCAGTTAATGAAATTACTCATTCAAACATCCTACAAGAACAAATGAATGTAATTCAGTCCTAATATTTGCACTTGAAGCACCTTCGTAATAATGTTGTCTCTTTTCCTCTCTTGAAAACATTAACCTAAACCATTTACAATAAGACATGATGTCACAGACAAACATAATCTCTTTATCCAGAAAAATGTTTCATAATGTTCTTTTTTAAATTTATTTTTAATTTTGCTAATTACTGAACTGTATACTTTTTTCCTCCAAGAGCACTCAACAAAGGTTCATGAAGGAAATTATTATTAAAATTTGAATGTCACCTTGGTCACACAGAACACCTACCAAATTAAATGAGTAATTCCAGGTTCAAATACAAAGAGATTGAAACTATCTGCAAAATTTTAGTATTCTTCCCCTCGAAAGAATGTAACAACCTATTACACTGTCAGAATATTTTAAAACCAGGTGTGCAAAGGTATTCAGCTGCATATCCTTTGCATTTTCACTTATTTCCAGAGACTTTTGCGTATTTTAAATATAATAAGAGAAGTCTCAGTGGGTTCTCTACACTATTCTTCTTAACAGCAGAAGTTCACTAATGTTATTTCTCCATCCACAGGGATATGAGGTCTTTGCTGTCTTTACAAGACAGGGAAGTTCTGCAACATTCTTAAAATTTGCTTTAAGAATACATCCATTCAGCATACCTTTAAAGAAACCAAACCACTATGAGTCAAAAAGCATCAACTAAATATTTGAAAAAGCACAACCACAGCTGAGAACATAAACACACTCTAGATGACTCCTTCAGGGGAAAGTTTCAAGGAACAGATGGGCTTTACACCATTGCCTCAAGTTAAACAGGCTCAGTCAGGTTTTGACACAGATCCGCAGAAGGAAGCAAATTCCAAGTGCAAGAACCTCTGGTGAAAATGTTATGCTTCCATCAGACAGATGTTGAACCTGCAAGCTTGAACGCAAGAATATATCCATAGATTTCAGCTGTCATGAAAGTGCAGGGAGAAATTCTCAGACAACTCTGTGACAGGATCTTTAAAGATGGGAGTCTTATGAATTCTACAAAAATTATCAACCGTAGGTTTTGAAGAATAATTTTACTTCTGCTATTTTTATTAGTAATTCCAAAATTCAGAATCAGCTCCTTTACACATAGACACATACATGTGTGTAGGTATATATAAATATATATAACTATATCTTAAAATACCAATATTTAGAGGTATTCACACCATGAGCTATATGAAGAGCAGGCACTCTAGTCAAGAATTCTGTCAATGACCATGTCAGAAACAGCAGACAATCTCATGAGAAAGGGTTAGCAGAAAAACGTGACCCAAAAGAACACGCTAACAGCAACTCAAACCAGAAGCATATAATCCAGGTATGTTTATGGATATCAACTAAATTCTTTTTGAAACACCAGAAAACATTCACTGAAAATATTTTGGTAGAATGCATGCATCACCATGCTGAAAACAGACAGCCTGTACTCTGAATGTTACGTGTTACTTCTCTTTAAAAACTAAGACAATAGTTTGAAACTTATGAAGCCTCAGAACTTGACACTTGTTCACACAATAAAACCCAAGCCTCTCTTCTCTCCTACAAACATTAATAGTCTCATAAATGTATGCACTTTGTCCTGAAATATGTAAAAGTCCAGGCCATCACAATATAATAAAAATGTAAAATACAGAGAATTTACAGAGCCAATGAATCTTGTTCACTGATCTCCAGGGAACTTTATCAGGCAGCATCTTTTCAAAACTATTCACTCAAACCAGTTTTCATCTTACTTTTAGTTCCCATTTCTTCTACTGGGAATCTGTAAGCAGTTCTGTAGCTGCTATCTGGGCTCTAACATAATTGTAGGGACAGAAACAGAAACAAACCACCAACTAAAGTATTTTGCTGACAACTCTGCTTCTCATGCAGCGTTAATTTGATCCCTCAGTGCCTATCACTTGTGATACAGCTTTTTACAACATGATCAGAGAGTATTTCTTCAAGGTACTTAACTTTTCAATGTATGTGAGAGACAAGAGATGGAGCACAGAACTGCAAAAAGACAGATGACAATCTTGCATTTAAGAAAATCTGAAACAGATTTTCAGTATAACAAGGAACAGAATTACCATAATGTATACGCACAACAAGACTACATTAAGGTTGGAACAGGCAACTTCTGGTGCTTAACTCTGCCACTTTAATATTCTTATTACTTCTGCACATAATTTTAAAAGTACTATTTAATCTGTCCTGCACTGCAGTTGCCTAACTCCCAGGAATATCAACAGGCCCTTTGCCATTGAAAGATGGCAGACTACACATCAGTGAGCGAAACATCATTATTAGTAATTTGAAACACATTAATACTATTCTGCACACATACCCAACTCAGTTGTAAGAAAGAAGTTTTTCTAAACAAAAATTAAAGCATTGGTGAAATAACACTGCAGTAAAATGTTATTCTATATCTATTATTCTTTTTTCAGTATTACCACCAACCAGATTTTAGATTTTAAGTTTTACACTTTGAAGCTTATATGACCGCTTTATATTTTTTTTTCCTTGAAACACTTAAGTGTGTTGCTTCTCATTTTTTTATGATGAGTTTACAAATTATCTTCTGAATTTCACAATGCATTTTTAGGTGAACACACTGGAGATTCTCATTCAGTGACACAAATGCAACTTACTGGAAAACATAAAAGATGATTTCTCAAGCACTGGATCAATCTTCAAATATCCTCTTCATAGATTATCTGAAATTATTTTCACCTAACAATACTTATGTATGTTATAAAAAAGTGCCCTTTAATTAACTAGGCATCTCTTTATCTCCTCAAAATCTGATCAAATGCAATAATAATTTCATTCAAAGCAAGACAAATTGAAGATTAAAATAATTGTTTAATTCTTTTCATACTGATGCTGATTCTATTGTATGCACAAAAACGCAACTTTAAATTCCAAACTAGCAGATGTTTTTCATAGAATATTAAATAGCAGCAAACTGACAGAAAAGACAAATGCTTTTTTTTAAACAAATGAGAGTGATTAAGCAGTGACAAAAGAACTCGTACTCTAAAGTAAATGCAAAAACAACTTTAGAAGACTTTTAACAAAATCAAATATATACCAAAACTAATTGAGTTCGTAAGTGATCTATGACATTCACAATTGTACTAGTATGCTCAAACACCAGGTAAGAAAATACACAATATATATTGAAAAATAAATTCTCCACTGACTACACCATTACACAAATTCTGCAATAAAATAGTTTGGGAGGGAAAAATATTTTTGTGAATTTACAGTACTTTCTTTTTGTTTCGTACTTCATTGTCCTCCATTTTTACAAGATTAAGGGGCATAAAGTAGACTAAAAAATAGAAGAACGAGTATAAAGTAATAGAAAGTGCAATATAATTATTATGGTAGTCGCTATCTGCAGGTACGTCCTCCAAAGGCAATCAACTTCTGTAAAAACACATACACTTCAAATTCATAAACAGTAAAATTTTATAGGCCCTGATGCTAATACGCTTAGTTTCATTTACTAGACTAGCCCCTTAAAGCAATGAAATAAATGATAGTGCAAAGGACCAAGTCTATGAGTAAGGTCTTTCTAACAGGTGCCACCAATATGGGCATTCATATACCCTCAAATATTATGTATATCAGTGACAGGAAATTTTTGCGCTGTTTCACTGATCTCAATCCATGTTGCAGCCTTTACTTATTAATACAGTAGTTAATCAGGAACAAACATACTCTACTATAACACTAATTTTTTTGTCTATTTTTTTTATTTCTTAATTAAAACTCCCTAAGAAAATCAGACAGCTTTTGTAGCAAGTTATTGCTATTTCACTTGGAAAGATGACTATTAGTTCATATGCAGCAGGAGTCACTTGAAGTCATTTCTATCCTAAACCTGATATCAATCAAGTAATTCGAGGTTCTGAGTGGTCTCTAAACCTCAGACCTCCCAGGCATGGCCATCTGACATAGCATATTGCACCTGAAGAACAATCCAACTTTGTAAAGAGAGTTAGGGCCACCACAAGGTTGACCCCCACCATGTCCCAACAATATTTTTCTCCCTTTTGCTGCTTCCCAATCAAATCTGAAAGAGAATACAAAGCAGCTATGAAAATTAAATTTGATTTTAAGGGGACAGCTCCTTTCTGGAAGTAGATTTATTATACAACTATGAGAATATACAAATAAATAGTAAGAAATACAATATACAAAAAGCTAAGAAGAGTCCACAAAGACCACATCTTTCAAAGAGGTCAATTCGCAAAAATCATATGACAACTGCAAATTCTACAAATAACTTAGCCCAAAACAGAAATGTGAAAACTTTCCATGACATGAAAGCCAACTAACATAAGCAGAAACGCAAGAGGAGAAGCAAACCCCACTAAGCACCCACAGTTCCTTCAAAGGCTTTTGCCCTGTGCCTGGCTTCAAAATCAACTGACCTCTAAAGACCAGAGGACAAGCAAAGACGTAACACAGAGAAGCAATGCAGGCTATCATTTGTTGGACGGCTATTATTCTAGCCCGATCTGGTGGGACTCTTGAATTCCTCCAAGAGAAGTAGTTTAGCAACCACTTTGTCTCATGTACTGTAAAGAAATGTAATGGCACCTGGCAGTCCTGTGGCACTCCATGTGCCCCACTAAAAGGCAGAGCCTCAAGATGGGAGCCATTACCTAAGCAAAGGTCAGCAGCCACAAGCTCTCTGCTTCCAAAAAGATTGAGAATTAATAGAGAAGGGACACTGCAATTTGCTAGGAAGAGCAGAGGTGCTGGAAGAACTTCCTGGGAGTAGCATGGAGGGGGGCAGCTCTTAAACGGACATGTCTTTAAATCCCGTTCCTGTAGTTATTAGATGGGGCAAGAAAAAAATCCCCTCACTAAGTATATATTTATGAATACACACACACATAACGTTTTAATTAAGCAATAATCTTAAGTGCTGTCCTTGTTCAAACTCTCGAAGTGCAACATGGCCCCAAGATACTGTGGATAAATAACCCTGGAAACAGACAAGAGTGAATGGCTGAAATGTGTTATACAAGGATTTTACCTCATTATTTCCCTGAAAATATTTGCTTTCAGTTTGCCAAAATATTTGAACTGCAATACCATTTCAGGAACAAAACTTCCAAACCCATAGAGATTACTACACATTTTAACAGACAACATTGCTGTACTGGAGATTAGCTCAGCAGCCACCAGCAGAGATAAGAAAGTGATTTTGTTCCACAGTGGAACAAGATACTGGTTTGGTTTTTTAAAATGGATTGCGCTGGGGGGTGGGGGCGGGTGGGGAAACAGGCACAGGGAGAGGGGAGAGAATGGGTGGTAGAAAATAGATGGTTTGTTTGCTGATAAAGGAATTGCAGAAAAGGAGGAATGCGTACAGAAAAAAAGGAAGACAATTTCTCCTACTTTGTTATTGAAAAATAGGAGAGAACAAAACTTTCCTTTTATCCTTTTTAACATGTATTTGAGATTATTGAGGTACGATTGGCTCTTTCTTCCTGGAGAGGATTAAGGAATAGCTGGAAACCTATGCAGCAACAAACAACAAGTGATAGTCAGGGTCTTTTACACTCTTTTACTTCTGATTGCTGGCACAATGACTAATGATAAAGCAACCATTTTTTTTAGTCAAAGGAGACAGAAAATAAAAAACAAAAGAAAATAAGCATTTCTTCACATATAATGAAGATACACACTATACCAATTCCTATTTAGAATAATGTTTAATCCACATAAATTATTTTCTTTTTCTATATATTAATGGGGTGAAATTATATGGGATGGCAGAACATAGATTAAGGTTACTTGGGCCAACTAACCCAGCTACTTAGGGAAACCAGACCAGTATAGAAAACACAGACCAGTACAGAAAACTCTACTACTGAGAATCCCAGTCCCAGGGTTTTTTCTTATGAGAAAATGACAATGAATTTAATGAAGGCTGCTCATATCACTGATTTTCCAGGAACAGATGACAGACAGAGGAAAGCAATGCCATGGCAGAGTCGCAACAGCCATAATTGCAATTAAGCTTTTCTTTTGTTATATCTTTCAGGGCTGTTGATCAATGTTTTTCCTCAAAAATCTTGAGCTAGCAAGTTCAGTTATAAGAAAGAGTGATGTTCCTCCTGAACAGCTCAGAAAATTCATACCATAGCAAGTAATAAATTACTATCATTTTACTTCTTCCTTATTTACTTATTTTCAAATTAATGCATTGAATGCATCAAACTAAAAATGACACATTACAAAGAGTTCACTTACAGCAAAGGTTACCGCATTTTTTTCATGTTTTCTTGTCCAAAAGCAATTTGTTTGCTACTTTTAAGGTCATTATACTCAAGGTCAGACCACATCAGAAAATCTGATGCTAAGAGTTTCAAGTTGTCTGCTAGCTTTTGGGTTTTTCCTCCTTGACAAATAGCATTCAAGTATGTTCATTGATGAAATAAAATTTCTTTCCAAAACAAAACTTCCAGAGCATCTTTTTAACTAATGAGGTCACAAAATCTCAGGGACAGGACTGTTACAAGAATACATATAACACAAAATTCTAACCCATCTTCAGCAGTGTTATTAAAACATGCAATTTTATTAAGTTTCAAAACATCTAGTGATATCTTCAATGTCCCAGTTTGTGAAAAATCTAGATTTTTAAAGCCTACCTCATGAAAGCCTGATACCTATTCCTAAAAAGATATTCAATGAATCAGCGTCTTCAGAAGGATGTACTGGGCTTTGGACACCCTGCAGCATTTCTAGGATATAAACCCAAATTCTTGGCCTGCATTATTTCTGATGAAGACAGAGTCAGTAATCTCTCCACTTATAATGTCTAAATTAGGTTATTTACTATAAATCATGGATTTATGACAAATGAGATAAACACTCCCAAAATACCTTTTGGCAAAATGCTTTTGGACTGCAATTTTGCCAGATTTTTATTTGTCTGCAAAATTGTCAGTCTATAGTGTACAGAGACACCATTTACGTTCTGTCATAATACACAAAACCACTTTGATGTTTAGTTCTTTCCATTTGTATAGGTTATGCATATCAGTGACTCTCCAACTTCTTTTTATTTGGGCTCATGAACTTCCATATAGGCAACACTTAAAAATCTGTGGGTTTTGGTGCAATATGTCTGGAGCTTTTCATTCTGTCATCTATAAGGTAGGCAACAGAATTCCACAATCCCTCGCTTCAAACTACATTTGCCTAATTTTAAAGACATTATTAAAATAAAGGCTTTTTACAGGTTAAGATTACCAGTCTGGATTTATTTCTACACAAGTATTTATCTGATTACTCAAAACATGGTAAAATAAAATTTTAAAGCTTTGTTTAGTTTCTGAAGTTGAATTTAATACGTCCCATTGCTTTATGGAAAGGTGACCACAACTCCCAGTGGTGCAACGCTACCGGTAAGAACTACCTAATAAGGATGATGCCCAAATTGGCTGGGACTGCATAAACCAGTATACAAAACTGTTTTCACTTCTACATGATGAAGTTTGCAAGATTTTTATAAACCAAACAAAAATTATTTACAGGCAAACAGAAAGCAAATGATTAACAGTACATTTCATTTTTATTTTTATAATGCAGAACATAAAAGAGCAAGTGATGCTAATCTGAGGAAACGATTTCATAGTGTGTCAGAATTATGATTTTTACTAGAAATGTACAAATTATGCCATGCAGTGCTTCGAAATTCACAGAAAAAGTATTATAAAAGTGAAGTCCTGCTGTGGCAAATATGCCACATAATTTCTGTTCTGATAACAGCTATTTAGATCAGGGCGTGACTTTTCTCGGATAGAGCTGTGCTAGTACAACCCCTAGTGTGGGCATCGTTTACTGCCATGAAGGCATTATACCCGTACAACTTACAAAGCTTCCTCCTAAGGAGGAAAAGTATTAAGTAAGGCATTGTTATTTCAAAACAGCTACATCCACAATGGGAGGGCTGAGAGAGAAAAAGAGAGGGCAGTAGGTTATGCTACTTTACAACATACTGGGTCAGATGAACAGATGCAGGTTGTGTAGAGAAACTGTGTGGTATATGGCTTTACAACCCCCTTCCTCCATAATCCTAATCAGGATCATGATGGATGATATTACAAAACCCTCATTCCATTTAAGTGGTAGTACTGCTCATTGCTTCTTTGTTTTTAGTTTAAGAAATATCTGTGTCAATTATTAATTGACATACCTATGTACCAGTATTTGTTATTAGTCTTAACTAAGTAATAAAGATAGGAAAAGAGATATTAGAATAAAAGAGAATCAGACCAAGTTTTTTTAAAAGATACAAATTCAGTTTTGAAGAACTTCATAAATATCAGTATAAGATAAATATATATCATATTTACTGACATGTAAATATATGTACCTGATGATCCTAAACTGTACATATGGGGATTTTTGCCTATTCTGACACACCTGAATAAATTGAATCCCTTTTAAAAAGTCACAACATATATATAAAGTGAAATAAATCTTCTAACCCAAAATTTATCCACAGACCTATTAAAAATATAATCATACTTCAAGAAGCAGTAAACACAATTCTTTGCTTTTAAAACAAAAAAAAAATGCATCATTTAATACAGAATAACATGAAAATATTCATACATTCTACTTTTAAAAAATAAATACGTATTTATTATGAACAGATGGTGGCCAAGGAAGGTATCAACTCTGTCTCCTAGCCAGAAGGTCAGGTCATGGCTGAGAGACCAAAGAACAATTACTGTTTGCTATTCAGTAATTTCATCATATAAGACGAAACATTTTCGGTTTTTCTTTGAACACAAAGCTAGATGTGATTGAGCTGTTTTCATTTAATTAAAATGAAATAATTTGCAATGATTTATTAACATTTAAAACAAACAAACAAAAAACCCACGAAAACCCTCCTTCCCCCAACCCCCCAAACCCCAAAATGTATACACACTCTTTTTTGTTGCCTTTTAACATGTTAAATAATTACAGGATCTATACAGAACTTTCTTGGTTACTAGAGCCACAGCTATAAAACAACTGCTTAGGTGCAGACAGAACCTGAGAATTTCAAAACAGTTTGTTTCCCTTTTTTTAAGGAACCAATGACCATATTTGAACAATATATTTTTTTTTCATAATTACTTAACATGATTTACTTTATGTAATTACAGAATTACTCTAATAATCTTTGTTGATAGGAACTTCCTCTTCCATCACTTCAATGTAATTATATCAATTATAAATTACCACATTTTGGTGTATTCATTCCCACACTGAATAAAATACCAGTACATCTATACATGAGGTTAAAATATTTTGTTAAATTTTGCAATTTGCTCAAAAGGCAACCCTGAAACAAGTTGGAGAATGATTAAAAATCCAAGATACTTCTTCAATTATCCTATTAAACACATCCTGTTTTATTTGTATGCCAAGATTATGCCAACTCTCTTATCTGTGATATCTGTCAAGACACAGACGACAAGCCTGTTTTTTGTTTTTTTAAGTGTCCTTAGGCCTAAAGGATACAGAAGTAAAAAAAAAAAAGCAAGCCAACCCTGAAAACAAAATGCTTTAAGGCCCCTGTTCTTCTGCACTGTATGATTTTCTATACATATTGAAGAGTTACTTTATCTAATATACTTCTCCTTTGGATTTTATATATCTTTTGATTCTAATTTAAATTAATATTGCTTCTAGCCTAAGCTCATACTTCATTAAGTTAAACCTAACTGTCCTACATGCAGGTTCTGAGGAACTGGTAAATAAAAATATAACTTTAGAAGTACTGCGCTTTTCTCCTCATATATTCTTACACAGGGACTGATTTGTTCACTTATTTACAAGAAAAAGAATAATTTAAAACTGTTGGATAGGCTGCTCTAGTAACAAATAGATAATCAGCAATTAATGTGTAGCAGAATTTTATATAGTTATTTTTTCTGGTAGGTTATTTTTGGTTTGGTTGCATTTGGTTTCAGTTGTTTTGGTTTTTTTGTTTGTTTTTTTTTTTTTTTAATCTTTTCTATGAATCCCAACATTCATTAACTTTGAATCTTTAAAGAAACTGGAAGAGAAATTATTTTAATTTTTGGTATAGTTAGGTTAGGTAACTCTAAGATAGGTTAAACAGAGTTTTTAATGTTTTGTCAGGCTGCAGGTATATGTAATTATGTGTGGATTTATTTGTGAGAAACAGTGTATAAACATATGTATACAGTACATACAATTTAAGTACATTGTATGAATACATATGAAAGAGTAATGCCATATGAAAGCATGGGATGAGTATCATGTACAACTGAACACACTAGGGCTGAAAACAAGAATAAGATAACCAAGAGGTATTTATTTAACAGTAATAGCTGGCTTGTTGCCATTAATTTAGAAACCATTTAACAGTAATAAATGACCACTATAAGAAAAATTAATCGTTCCAGCTTCTGAAATATCTCTACTTAGGCTTCTAATAACTGCAAAGTTATAGCAGTATTATCTCTTACCTGGTCCTTAATTTCAAGCTCCCTTATAGTTTTTGTTCTGTACTCTCTGAGCTCCTTTTCTGCCTCATCCTTCTTCATATTGGTTTGATTCAACCGATAGCGCATTTCTCCACACACCTGTTAGATTATGCAGACAACACGATCTGTAGCTTGAAGAATCCATAGCCCATGGTTTGCAATTAGATCTTTTGGTGCCCTCTAGAGGTCATTTACATGTACCATATTTTAATTTAAAGATATTTTAAGACTGCATATGGTAAATGTTTTTATATAAAAAGGTGGATCTGAATTCTCTATATAGGCATTAACTTGGAAATATGCAGTGCCTTCTAGATTCAATTATATTTGGATCAAGTTTTGCTAAGTATAAATATTTATATTGTAAATATATGTGTATTACTAAATACAGTTAAAATACAGCCACTGGGTTTATATTCTCCCATTCTCTCCAAAATCCCAAGAAAGTCTACATCAACACTTTCAAAACTTAGAAGTAAAGGATCTATCACACTTCTGTATAAAGGCGTAGTTTCTTATCTTGCCAATTTTTCACAGTTAAGAAAGAAAATGTTTAGATATTAATACAATAATTTTCAAAGTGAGATCAGAGCATTACAGACTTACTACAAACTGAAGGTAAACTCTTTAAAAATAATACTTAATTCAAATATATGCATAGGTCAGAAGAAAGGGATCAAAACAACATTTCAAGAAATCTAGTATCACTTTCACAAGGGCAACAATTCTCTGTTCCTGGGATGTTTGTTATGTTACTCCTCATTCCTGTGCACCTGAAGGCAGCTCAACTTCAGAGGATATGTGGAGAGCCTAGGGGAAAGGAAAGAGAAAGAGAGAAAACCCCACACCAATCCCTCCTACATAACTTTCATTGCTGCTGTGCAGAGATGTTATTCTCCCATTTCCCAGTCTAAGACTTTTAAAGGATTCTATTTGATCATATCTGTTGGGAATGGAGAAGGATGGTGGACAAGCTGTCCACTTTTTGTCCTTATTCTGTGCAATCACCTCCAATTTATGCCTGTTCATTTCACCTTAATTAACCAAACATAAATACATGAACGTTCCCTAATGAGAATGCAAATGTGTTTGCTTGTTGATACTCTTAGAAAACTTTCTTCCCAGCTCACTCTGCTTCCCTGCCCCATTTACATTCTTTCAGACTTGCTTCCTAAACGTTCATGCTTTTAATTTGCTGCTACAACCCTCTGTGCTTCTCAACAATTTCAAACACATTTTACAACCCAAATTAGTTTCTATTTTTCAGTCTCATACCTCTTCTCATTTTCACTACTATTTTTTTTCCATTCTTGTAAAGAAAAACAAAAACAAAGAAGGTAGGTAAAAGTAATCAAAATCTGAAATCAAATAACCCTAGGAAAAAACAAAACCAACTGTCATAACTTTAAGAAGCAGTATCATGTATAAATTCAAAGAATAGCTTGTGAATTCAGCCCTGTTGCAAATAATGCAAATGCTCTGAAGAACAGGAAAGTTCTAAAGCATTAATATTTTTTTTTAAATAATGAAACAGCACATGAAACTGAAAAATCATAAAATGCAACCGCATGGATTGTGAACCCTGTTCTTCTACCTCCTCCTTTCTTTATGTGACGGATGTAACAAAGTGGGACAGGACACTTCCTTCAAGCAAAATAAAAAAATAAAATCCAGCCATCCTTGCCTTCAGCTCCCCTCAAACATCAAACAAAGTGAGTAACGCAGAAGTATCAGCAGATGGTGCTGATAGGGATTTTTCACTCTCCTTGCAGTTCAGAATGAAGGAAAGATATTCTCACTCCAAACTTTTTTCCCTGACTTCTAGTGCATGAAGAAATCAATAATTCAGATAAAATCCAAAAGGAAAAATGTCGGTCTTTGCTGTTTTCAATAATGGCAAACCAAGTTTGGAAACAGGGAGTCACAAGCAGACACAGATGTCATTTACATAGCCAATTAAAAGGTCAGGGTGATGCACATAGTTCCGACAACTCAATGGTCAGGACCTTCTTCCAGGATGTTTGAGACTTCTCAATTCAGAACAGGGATACACAGTTTTCCAGTCTCTCAGGACAGTGCGATTAAAACACAATCTACTGCAAGGTGGCCACCTATTCAACTTCACATTCATTAACATTAACCAAAGCAGAGACTGGAAACACAGTGTCCCTCTCTTGAGAATCAGTAGGCTGTAAAATTGTTCTTCCAGGCCAATGGATATTTATACCTACTACTTCGTTTTCTTCCCACCCCTGTATGTGGCACTAACCATCTGTGAAACCAGTCTGAAAAAACAAAAGTGTGTTTCAGACATGGTAAATGGAACCATTTTGACATTCTTAAACTGCTCCCTCGTTTTTCTTTCAGCTGAAATGGAATTAAATCTTCTAATAAGTTTGGATGACTTTTTGATGTAAATTTCTGCAATACTTCACCTATTTCTACCAGCAGGGACAGCAGAGGAAGACAGGAGCTGTTGAAAACATCTCCAGAAATCACCAGAGGCCTAAAGAACTAATTGTTCCCAAAACACTTGGCCCTGGGATTATTGGTCAGGTATACAGACATTTCAAGAGGCTGTAACAAATTTGAATTCTCAGATTGTCTATTTATAGACTTTTAGCATCCCTTCATCTTCATGAAGTTGAAATTATTTCTGTAAGAAGTAAATGATGAAACTCAGCTAATGAAATAATCACTTTAACATCCTCTCCCAGCATAAATTTTGGATGGCAATTGTTCTTTCTTTCTCATGTTATGACCCACATTAAGGCTCTACTAGATTGAGAAATGCACAAAATAAAGCGCCCAGAAGTGATACACAGGCACAGATAGATGTTAAACTATAATTCTTAACTGGAAGAAAGATCTCTTTGTAAAAGGCATACCGTCAATATAATTAATAAAGCAGTATAGCACATACAAATCTACAGGAATGTACTTGAAAAACAGTCATTTGATACAACTTCCTTTATATTAGCACTGAATATCCCAGAGGTAGCAATTACAGGACAGGATTGAATACTGTGTTGTCTCATTCACAACAAATGCAATCTGGAGGAAACACTTGATTGCAGTTTTAAATAGTAATTTGCATAGTCTGCAAGGTAGAAAGGTTAGCTTTTGCACCACAAGGCGACTTCGCAGCCTGAAAAAGTTACCTTTTCACTTGTAAAACTGTGCCTCTGGGATACTCAGATTAAGTTCACATTTATCACACATTCTTTACCAATACAGAGGAAAATGCAGAAAGAAACATATTCTCGTCTTTCAGGTCACAATGAGTAACCAAACTCAACAATCATTTATAAATGTACCTACCTTATTCATCTCCATTTCGTGAGATGAAAGCTGATGTTGTGATTCTTCTAACTGGTTGACCAGAGAGTTTTTTTCCCGTGTAATTCTCTCTACCTGAGCCTCCAACATGGCCACATTCTCAGACATGGCCATCACCTGCAAAAAGCCCAAGAACGCTGTAATGATGCAATTTGACCAATCACAGACCTAAATCTTGTGTGACTTTCTCCTTGAAAGCAACTGTATGTAGCCAAAATACATATGATTTAAAATTATACAAAAAAATCTAAACAAATGTAATAATATGCCTAATAAAATTATTTAAACAATAGATTCTTTATTTTGAATTAATTCATCAGATAGTAGTTTATTTAAAACCTTTCATCAACCCAACTAGTCTCCAACTAGTCTCCAGGACTTGTTAGTATAGGCAAAGTGTCAGAAGCAGTTGCTTGCATTAGTCTTGCAGCTTTAAGTGTATTTATCAACACCTTCTTATCCATCCTTATGTAGATTAATTTAGACCAAATCATGTTCCCCTAACTAAAGAAAAGCGTCAATGCAACTACAGATCTTAAATTTCAAGTTCAGAAAACATTTCATAGATCAAAGCATGATGTTGTATAAAGCCCATATAGAAATAGCATGTTAAAAAGTCTAATGTAATTCAGATCAAATTTTGCTGAATGGTAAAAAAACTGTAACAATAAAAGAGAGACATTGACCCTTCAGCTATTTAGTCCTGAAGCTTAGTAGTATAAGTGGAAATAATGGTGTCTGACAGTTCTAGGTTAACTCACAGGAATTCAAACCAAACCTAGAGGATTATATATTCAGAAGCATTTTTCAGTCATTATACATCCACCTGATTTATGTACCATGTCAATTCTCTCCTTCAAACAAATCACTTCATAAAGTAAATGATAAAATATTCATATGGAGGTTGACTTGATCCACACCATGCAATTTCTACCATCTCATAATCCTGAAACATAACAGTAGTTAATCATATGTAGGCATAAATCTTGTATATAAGTCATAGTTTTCATAGAATCATAGAATTGTTTGGGTTGGAAGGGACCTTAAAGATCATCTAGTTCCAACCCCCCTGCCATGGGCAGGAACACCTCCCACTAGAGCAGGTTGCTCAAAGCCCCATCCAGCTTGGCCTTGAACATCTCCAGCAATGGGGCATTCAGAACTTCCCTGGGAAACCTGTTCCAGTGCTCACCACTCCCACAGTAAAGAATTTCTTCCTAATATGTAACATAAATCTACCCTCTTTCAGCCTAAGAACATTATCCCCATCCTATTGCTACATCCCTGATAAAGAGTCCCTTCTCATTTCTTCTGTAGGTCCCCTTTAGGTACTGGAAGACTGCTGTAAGGTCTCCCCAGAGCCTTCTGTTCTCCAGGCTGAACAACCCTAACTCTCTCAGCCTGTCTTCAGCATTAGAGGTGCTCCAACCCTCTAATCATCTTCATGGCCGTGCTCTGGACCCGTTCCAACAGGTCCACATCCTTCCTGCATTGAAATGTTTTCTACAAAGTCATCCCATACCTTTAATTACCAAGCGTGACATCATAGTGTCAGTATATGTTGGTTAATGTGTATGTAGGATTTAAAAAAGGAATGCAACTACTCAAAGAGGTAATCAGCTCCAGTAAAACACCTCTCGGTGCTGAAATACAAAGTAATTTGGTGACATGAAGGAGTGAATTATTCTACCAAAAAAGGTATGAAATGTTTGTCTAATAGACTGTATTTTGGAGTGCATATTCTGCTCTAAAGCATAACTGTAACCAAACAACTAAACACTTAAGAGAGATACCTTCCAATAGATAGCAAGCACTCAAGCAAGGAATTGCTTAATAATGTCTCGTTGTCTCCAGTGTAAGGCTATTTTTTTTTAATTTTAGTTTCCCTGGCAATAGGTTTCTGATGATCACTTATAGCAGTTCATGTAGCACCTATTGTTGTGCTTAATTTGTGTTTTAATACCTCGAACTGGAGTCAAAGGCTTTGACTTCCTGTAGCAGCTTCAGAACATTATTCCACCATCTCATAATACCAGAAACACAACCATATCACCTTGGTTCCCTGTTTACATTAGGAGCTTTCTAGCCATTTCACGAGCAGCAATACTACTAAAGAACCTCCTCTTTTTTAAACACATAGTTTATCCTGTTGAGTCTGTGCTCTCCAGATGTTATAAACTGTATCGCTTATTTCTAAAAAGAACCTGAAAATCTGGAAAAAGCCTACAATCAGATGAGAAATTTGCTATTTTGTTTTGTAACCTCCACCAGGAAATGGTTGAAGAGGTTAAATATCAAACAAGCATAAAAACAGCTGGTTCCTGGAACTTTTATCTCTTTACTCTTCTTCCCTTTTCTTTCTCCATTTGCCTTAAAAGTGTTTCCTCTGTCACGATTCACAGGCTTATTGCTGTTAACATGAGGTTTCCTCAGTAGATTCCATTGGGCAGAAAGCCTTTATGTTTTATACTCAGATTACACTAGCATGTAGAAGTCTAAAACAAGGTTATTGAGGCTTTGTTGCAAAGGTCATGGTATAAATGTTGAGACAGATTCTGTCTCAGAGAGTTTATAAGCATCAGTAAAAGTGAGAAAAGAGTTTCCAACACATTTCTGCAAGTGAGCAAATTAAGCACATGACAAGATCACTCTGAAAAATACCATACTGGAATGCAATTATGATTTCGTAACATTAATATATATGTATATGTAAACTGAAAGTAGCAAACAACCCTAAATTTCAAATGTGCAAAGTTCCAAATGCTTGACTTGTCTAAACAATAATCTTTATTAGAAGGTAGGTACAAACCCTGCAGCACTTACTAGATAAGCCTTTCCTGCTTTGACAAAGTGCATTAGAAAATATTATGCAAACCAAAACAAAATGCATAGCAAAACAAAATCAAGAACTCAGTGTGTATCCAGTGACACAGCATATAACCCAGATATTCAGACTCAAAAGATCTCTTATCTACTACTACTTTAAAGCAATGGTGGAAGTGATTTACTGAGCTCTCAAATCCAAAACTGGAACAAAATGAAACACAAGCAAAGAGAAAGTTTAAAGAGGATTATACACTCATTGTAATACGCAAATAGAAAAAAAGCCTAACTCATACCATTGCTGCCAGGCCCTCCCTTTCTTTCTTCATTTCTTCCCGCAGTGCTTCTTTTTCATCAGTCCTCTTATTTAGCTGGGCAGCTAACTCTCTTTCAAGACGACTCTTCTGCCGTTCCATCTCACTTTTCAGCTGCTCACACTGGACTAGAGCCTAGAAAAAACTCTTTTTTTTAATTGGGAGAAACCTAAAATTTTAAAGAAACATGGTATTTATCTAATCCAATTTGCTATTAAAAAGGACATCTGGTTTGTGTTTTTTTAATAGAGTCATTATGATGTTTATACATAACCTACTGTGTTAATCTCTAGAATAGGACTAACAAATTGAAGACAATGTATATGTTTGTATGTATATACATGCCCTACTGCAATTTAGAAATCTAATTGCTTTTAGGAGTCATGGCAAAGATGGAAGCATTTTTCAAAGTATATTTTCCAAATAAGTAGCTGTTCTTCTAAAACTAAGATTATTATTTGCCTTGCCTTTAAAATTCCTGAACATACATCACTAGAATCAGCATCCAATATTTGACTCCTAGTAAACACTGTGGTTATTGCCTAACTGCATAGCCAAAGAAAAAATAAATAACACATACACTTTCTACATGTTCTCCACCTGGAGTGAATTACTGAGTGCAGAAGGCTAAGAAGAAACCAGGAAGAAGTAAAGACACAAAGAACCAATTTTCTTTTTTAGTTTCAGGTTTGTCAAATGAAGATTAGCTCTACTGAAAGCTACTAAGTGTTCTGCTTTAATTTGTTGTGCTAAAACACAGGTTATAGATGCCTTTTCTATCCAAACAGAAGAAAAGTAAGTTCATGTGCAAGAAGCACAGTAGACACTATCTTCTAAAAAAAACTAGGAAAAAAATAATCAATTATGCCAGAGGGATATGAGTTGAGTGTTATGTCAGTTTCAATCAGAATACACTACTGCATTAAAAGTAAATTGAAGTATTCAAAGAAGCCTAAATACAACTTGCTAGCTGCAGTGAAGAGGATGGCCAGCAGAGACCCTACAGAGCTGCTATCTTTATGTGGCAGAAATAGTGCAGGTATGAAGTACTGACCTATTTTATTAAAAGTTCTACTATTCATCTTACTAATTTTTATTCTTAGACCACATTTCTAACATGAGCTACAGTGAGTATGGCTTTATAGGAATTTTCTTTTCAAATATTAAAATAAATATTTCCAACACCAAATTAAAAAAAAGGAAGACAGATGACCACTTTATTGCATAGAGGAGAAAAAGTATTTTGTGCAGTTTTAAATAGCAGCAAGTGAATAATATTTCTATCAAACAGCTGTAGAACCCACTCCCAAAAAATATAAACAAGTAAATAATTAAAAAATTTAACCCATCGGGGACATGATGTAACAGGTAAACAGAAGGTTCATAAGGTTTCTTTCTCTGTCTGTTCAGTAAAAAATAAGGAGCTGTAATGTGCTCTGGGCAATCCTGCTTTGGCAGGGGAGTTGGACTAGACGATCTCTAGAAGGTGCCTTCCAACTCTGACAATTCCGTGATTCTGTGATACTCTGAAGTTAAATGTAACAAGTACCTAGGGTTTCCAACTCTCATTAGGTCTTTCCCCACCGTTTATAGACCCTGCAGACACACACCCAGTTTTACAGCATTGGATGAATTATACCAACCATTACTGTTTATTAGGTCAACAGAACAATTATATCAATCTTGTCCACAGTTAAAACAATAGCATTCCATTTTAAAAAAAACAACAAAACAAACTAAAACAAAACGCAACCCCCCCTTTCTCAATTCCATAGTAATTCACTAATAATACAGTAGATGTCACTAAATATCAAGGAAATAATCCAGGTCAGTATTGTTTGATTGTATATAGTAACTATGGCTACAAGCAAGCATTAGATCAAAACCAGTTTCATCATTATTATTTACATGGCACCAAAAGCTTTCTGTAGGTAGCATTAGATAGGACTTCTCATCTTCAAAGAGTTCTGTTAGCTAATCAGTTCTTGCACTGCATTCATCTGAGGCAAAAAAAAACTTGTTTGTAAGTGCTCTTTCCAGACTAGCTCAGAAATGTGGTAAGAGAGTTATTCTCCTACATGTCATGAAAGCCTTTGAAAATGCTACCAATTCAATTCCTATCACCGAGCTGTGAAATTATGTCAGAATTAAAATGATGGCCTAAGAACACAACATACCCTACAGCCTTGATGAGAATTTAAGAACTCAATTATAGAATTCGTGTTACGGCTCAGAAACACTCACATAGTGCAATCCTTTTAGATCTACAGCTACAAAGACTATAAAGGTCATACGTGTGTATTGTCTTATTAGCATGAAAACTAATTAACGTTTTCAGTGAATTTGAATACTGAAAAGCTCTCACTTCTTGTGGAATTTACCTTTGTTTTTTCTAAATTGGCCTCTTCTGCCATTTGCACAGCTTGTTTAACTTGCTCACAAGCATTAGATTCTCTTTGCTGCATTTCTTTCATGTTTCGTCTCAGTGAAACAAGTGCATCCATCAAGTCATCTCTTTCTCTGCATATAAAGAAAAAACAGATATTTCTTTTACATCATTTCTCAAGCGAAAAATACCCAACAGGCATATCAAATATAAAATACTACCAGATAAAAAACTTAAGGGTGTTAAGAGAAGCAAGACTAAAACCATCACAGGATGGACCTTTAGTGAAACTGCCAGTAATGATAGCAAAGCTGAAGTCATAAATATATTGAAGCTGAGCAATATTATGTTGGCATTACAAAATGGGGATCCATACTTAAAAAAAAAAAAGGCAAGTTTCTGAAAAAACAGATTGAAGCACTATTAAATTACGCTGTCATTAAATGTAAAATAGGGAGAAAAAAAATAAAAGGAAGGGCTAGTTTCAAAAAGTAATTCAGATCACCAAGTATATCAAAGGAAAATCAATATACCTTGCTGCCAACTGGAACTAAACTAAACAATAAGACTTCTGGATTCTACATTCTTCCTGAACTTCTGATAAGTAAGAAACTGAAATCAATACTAAACAGTGAAGCACAGCCAGTAAAACTGCAATATTTAACTTCACCCTTTCATTATTTTGTTACATGGAAAGCTTTTAAATTAAGTGTATAATTGTCTGTGGTTTAGGTGCAACTACAGATTCCAGCTGAAAATCGTTGCGTTTGGAATTGTGGGACTTTTTTCCTTCATGTTGTGTGGAGCTAACAGACATATTCTGAAATTTTATTGCAACAAGATTTGGGAAAAGTCCCTTTGAAAATCCCTACTGAAATACCTTAGTTTTTAATAAGTTGCATCACAGGGAGACATAGCTTTCAGATTTTGTTAAATCTCAAATTGAAATAATGCTTTAAGAAGGATAAATAGGTCAGCTCAAATCTTTTATTTCAAACTACACTGTAATACAAGATGACAAGAATGTACTAATTCATAGTTTGTTCATATTTTGCAGTGTCTCTGACAAATAATTACTTTTGTTACAAAAGTAGATTTGGAAACATGACTTTTCAGCAACAGAGAGCCTTCCCAGAAAATTCTTGGACTTTACAATAGAAAAATGCATAAATCCTAGCAACAGCAACCTAACACGTAGACATAATATCCATTTGAGGGACTACATGTGCTATGTCCCTTCAGTTTTCTTGCTTCTAATTGACCCACTACCTCATTTCCAGCTGTCTCATTCTAAACCATCAGAAATCTTGAGAAGCTTCAGATATCTGAGAATAAGTAGATGGCTGTTTAACAAACTTTGAGAAGGCTGCAGTATCCTATCATTAGTAGTAGCAAATAGAAAGGGAGAGTTTTTTTAAGGTAATTGACTAGGCAGAATTTCTTAAGAAAAGTAGTATTTTAATGCTCTTGGGATTTCTGGATTATATATATTACATTCAGCCTGTATAGCTGTTTTTTAAAAATCATTTAAATAAAAGCTACAATTAAAAAGGTTGCAGCAAATAATTTCATTAATTTTTGTCCAAAGGAATTTTCTTCCCTGAATTACACCTGACCTACTAAGCAAATTCAAGGGAAAAAAAATAAAATGATTACACTGCTGATGTATCCTAAATGTTCCCCAAATGTAAGGAGAATACAGCGGAGCAAAAAAACTTCCAACTACAGAAAGACAAGGAATTTTTTGCAGGAAATAGTCAATCAAGACGTATGGACTTCCAAACTACTTGTTTTGACAGAGTAAAGGGCTTGTTTGTACAAAAAGCGTGCAAAACAAACTACCAACAGTCTGATTATCTGGACAGTCCAAGGTACCACAATTATTAGATCATGACTAAAATTCCTTCCCAGTTGAAATAAGCAGCAAAACTACAATAGATTTCAAAGTAGTTGGGACCTACACTCATATTCTGCCATTGACTTAGGCACATAACTTCAACTTAGGACTGCATCGTTCCACAGCCACACATCTCCCTCTGAATGCAACACAACACATTGAGACTTACACGGTTTAAAATAAACAACTGTACTTTAAATGAGAAGTAAAAAATCCCCAAACCTACTTTGTCACTCTCTCGATGGTCTGCATGTGAACATTAGAATGAGTCTGTGCCAGAACTGCCTCTTGTTGTGCACATTTCAGACACAGACCACCAACACGAGTAGAATTCGTAGCTGAAACAAGTGACTTCTGGTGTTTTAGCCTTCCTTCCAAATCTTTGCATATCTTCTGAGATTCTGCAAGGTCTTTTCTAGAAAGAAGAAATAAAAATGTTATTTGAGCAATCAAATATTTCTACTGGTTATAGTTGTATGCAATATATAATTACAGAGGAATTTTTATAGCTCTTTTTGGGTTGCCTCATTTTAACTGTGAAATAATAGTTGAATTGCCCAATCAACATTATTAATAGACAAAACAAAATTATGTTCATTCATGTCTTCCCTCTGTAGAATTAGAAAATAGCAAAATTATGCAGAAAATTATTAGACAAAATTTGTAGGCTTACATATTATCTGAACAGACTAAAGGATTCATTAGCAAGAAATGCTACCAGTTGTATAAATATTTCAATATCCTAACGATTTTTCTGTTGTTCTTACTAGTTACATCACTAACTTCACACTTCTTCTCCATTCTCAAATTAATTGTAAATTTACAATATAAAGTAAAAGTCACCTATGATCTCTAGACAAAATCCAGATATATTCATCTCATTCTCTCTGATACAATGATACACACAAACTTGAGGTCAACCACATCTCCAGAAAAACATGCTAAATTTTTTACTTTCTGCAAAATTTTTACCAGGTGCTCTGAAGAATTTTCTCCAGAATTTCCAAGCATCTGTCAGGCCGGAGAGAGCGCAAGCAGTAGGAATGCTGACATCAGGAAGTTCCAGACAAACGCACACTGTGCACATATAGATTGATTTGACAAATTGTGCAATGAATCCAAAGCTTTTGGTTTGTTATGCAGGCCATCTGGGCAGCATACACATAGTAAGTCTGACACATTCTGGTTGCATCGGATTTACTGTGCACATGATATATACACTGCATGCATGCTTATTTCCATCTGGGAAATCTTCTGTGCACTTTTTCCAATTTTAGAAGTTGGTCTATTAAATATAATCCACTATAACCTGAACAGGATTTGCTCTGCATATATCCTAGACAGTCATGGTACAACAAACCTATTGTTGGGAAATCTTGTACAGAAATCATCAAGTCCCACATAAATTCATGCTTGATATTAAAAACAAGGATAGTCTCACTGAAAGCAATATAATTTTTCCCTTTAATTAAAATTTAGCAAATGCTCAAATGCTTTACAGAGCTTACAGTTTGAAAGATCATGCCCCTTAGGAGAAATCAAGAGTCTGAATAACGTATTTATGGAAATTTTCAGACTATTTCAGCCTCCAATATTTATTGCTGAGTATATATAACACTTCAAGCCAAGTGGGGGGGGGGGGGGAATTTACACAAATCGGATTACATAGCTGAAACTTAAGATCCTCCTTTACTTTCACCAGCACAATTGGCTTTGAACATTTAAGACTTCACCACTGCAAAGGGAATATTTAAACTTGTCTGCCTACCAGTAACTGTTTTTACATTCACACATGAGTGTAGGATTTTCAGATATATGAAAGCACAACTTATATAGGGAAAAATCACAATTGAAACAGATTCAACAGTAGTATCATGAATGCAGGTGTATAGGGGGAAGTTTACTCCAGAACATCAAATTCTAAAGTAGTTATCTCTTCCTCTGTTTTTCCATAGTTTGCTGTCTATTCAAACCTTTAATATTTTGAGGAGTACATGAGAATTTATTCTCAAATATTTTTGTGTTTAAAAATATACAGGTAACGTGACTGGAAACACTGCCTGCATGCTTCAAGAGGATGTTTTTCTGCTCCAAAATCATTTTGTGGCCTAAAGTAGTTTGATACTTAAGCTTTCAAAACTTTCAAAACTTGTGATAAAACTTTTTCCGTTTTATCAGTATATCTTAGCAGACATGACAGTTTTTAAAGAAAAAGGGTAAAAAGTATAAAGACATTTTATATCAAGACTTAATTTATAGAAATACAACAAAACAATTAAATTTGTAAAATCTACATATTACTAATGTTGCTGTTACATTCAACTTTGCTACATTTGTATTTGAGCAAACATAATGTAAAACCAGCTTTCAGGGACAGTATCAGAACACATGACATTCAGAAATTGAGGCATTCTCTTACTAAAATTCAATTTAAGAGTGGTTCATATTCTTATGAAGTGATAATTTATTAAGAGTCATTTAAAGAAAAAAAAAAGACGCATTTCATTTTACCTTAGAGACTGTATTTGAGCATCAAGGATATCGACTTTTTCCTGATAAAGAAGTTTTAGTTTCTCCTTTAGAAAAAATGGAAGAGAATAATTGTCTTTTGCTTTCTTCACAATAGTCTTAACAAATAAATCTAGGCATTAGCCACATTCATTCTTTTCCCCTGTAGATATAAACAACTAAACTGTTGAAACACTAGTGTCAGAGAAATCTAAATATTTCACACTGGTTAAAGTCTACATAATTAAGAACCCATCCATTTTCTTATTTCTATACATCTTGCCAGATGCTCATAAGGTAAATTGCCCCAGCTCCAATTGCAGCCCTCTACAATGATTTCCACAAAATGATGGTCTTTTCTCAACTTTGCTCTTACTCTACCACAAGTCAGCAGAAATAAAAGAGGAATTCTGAAGAAGTTCAAGTGGATAGGCTATTTATTTATAATACAGTGAGTTACTTGGTGAAGAACTAGATATATAAATCAACTTCACCAATGTTAAATATCACAATGGTGATAACACTAGAAATTTAGCTCACTTTGGTGCTCAAAAATAAGTCACAATCAATATGATTCTCTTGCTTTAAATATGACAGATGAAAAAGTGCAATTATTGTAGAAACAAGCTTTCAAACAACTGCAGGCATTACAGAACACTGAAGAGGTTTTCAGGTGTAGATAAGGCACAAAACCAACAAAAATATAGTTTACTGGGAAAAATTAATAAATTTAAATAAATAAATAATATTAATAAATACATATAATTATCTTGAAGAACTAAAGTACCCTTTAAATTCCACAGCACGCAAATGCACATGGATAAAAAATATCAAAATTTTCAGTTAACCATGTTTTTCCCAAAACATGGCAATGCTACCCCATTGATTCAGAGCAAAAATTTAAGAATATCTTATGAACTAAAAGTACAAGATGGAGAAAACAATCTCTGAATACCAGGACTCCTCCATATCTCTGAAAGCACAAAACACATAATTCCACTTAGGAAAAATAGATTGCACAGGGCTACTTTAGAACCTTACTGATGCTGTGCTGCTCCAGGAGCAGAGTGAGCTTGCCTGAAGGGTGCCTACGTTATACCAGCGCTTTCCCACCTGCTTGCACATCGTGTTACTGCTAAGAATCTCCAAAGTGCAGTGGAGCCACCACTGACAGGACACTCTTAAAACAAGACTTATCTCTGGGAAGACAACATCTGCAGACACAACCTGCCATCTGCGTCTAACTGGTTAATAATATGACTTAGAGTATAATGAGAAGATGTGGTATGTGACCTCAGATTAAGGTTCAGTCAACCAAAACTACTCCTGTATGTCCGTTACAAAATTAATCATCGGAACTGCAGCACAACAAAGCACTGAAAGATTTTGCAAAAGTATGACTCTGCAAGGAAAGTTAATACCAACCAGTTCTACATGCCATTTTTCTATTTCTCCAACAGCTGCTTTATAAAAAACCTGATCTTTGTTATGTGTTGGTGATGAGGTGACAGGCTGAAGCTTGCTACAGTCATTACCACCTACAGGCCAGGAGTTCTGTGTATTTGCCTAAAATAAAAATATTAAACTTCAGTTATAATTATGCAGGCCATTTTTTTTAAATAAATGTTAATTAAATAAGTATTGCATCTTATATGTTTTTATTACAGTAGAATATAAGAACCAATAAGCAAGTTAATTAGGTTGGCAATCTACAATGCTATCTACAGAAATTCATGTTTATAAACTCTCATTAAAATTCAATTTGTGAATAACCATTTATACAGCCTTTCTTAAAAAGAACCAGATCCCTGAACACTGATTAAAACAACATGAGAAAAACAAAAACTTACCGAAGCATCTAGAAGAGTTTGTTCTCTCAACGTATGTTCTGCAGTTAAGTATTTCAGTTTCTGATGGAGTTCCTCATTTTCAAGTACAACTACTTGTACTCGATCCTTCATCCCAGACAGTTCCTCCTAAAGGATTCAGGAACTGCATGTCAAAGGCTCCTTGGGATGGTATCAACATTTAAATACATCTTGAGATCAAAAGTCTAGATTAACATTCTCAATTATTTTAACCCTTTTAGAATAAGAATACTCAAAAGACAGACTTTTCATTTTTGTAGCTTGGATTGACATGTAACTTCTTTAAAAACATTTGTTATTTTTATTTGTGATAAGATGTAAAAATGTCTTTGAAGACCCTTAAACACTACACAGGCACCAAGAACGTATAGTAAGGCTCAGTATCTACCAAACTGCATGGCTCACTTTTGTCATTACGACAATGAATCTCAAGACTAAGTGTAAGACATTTTTAAAGCAATTCTTCATATTTAGGGGACCAGAATTGTTGTAGGTGAAATATGTTGTCTAATACCTTGCAAAACTTCACTTCAGCTTCTAAATGGTTAATGTACTGTGACTGGTCATTGATTATAGGAATGAGATCAGAAAGGGCTGGTAAGTCTCCAGTTGCAGCTTCTGGGGGTTTCTGAAGGAAGTAAAGAATAGCATGTGTTATTTTCCAGTTTTTCATTTATTGCAATAAGATGTTGCTTGCACACAGAATACTATGTACACTTCGCAAAAATTCACCATATACTAGATCATAAAGAAGAGAAAATCAGTACAAATTTACATTCTTCAATACAAAAAGTAAATATGTCACTTCTGTCAAAAAGTACAGCTGCTTGACTAAGCACATCTCTAAAGCAGGATTAAATGATATCCACAAACCAATTTGTAAATGAAATTCATACCACTATTTAAGTGCATCATCCATTTTAGATAAATGTAAGGGGGTATTTTCTTCTCTATGAATATAAAAATCCATTGAATTTTAATGAGCCGTGGATGTACATCAAAGGCAACTCTTCTAAATATTCATTAACAATTGCTACAGAAACACAACTGTGTCCGCAATTTTTGTACATCCACAGAAATACAGAAAATGTGGAATAGTACTGTGTTTATGAAAGAAGGCAATTCTAAAAAAACCTTTCTGAACACCCTATAAATGGGTAAAATTTTTGATAGCCTCACAAGTAGCTAAGTTAAAGAAGGTAATGAAGGGAATCCTTGCCCATTCAAGATAAACAATTATATCTCCGCCTTGCTCAGCACCATTTAAACAGGGATTAAACTTTTTACAAAATATGAAAAACACAATCACTGTAACCTTACAGCATTTATTCCTAAGAATACAGTACAGTGTAAGTAAATATAACTAAAATGCCCTTAAAATCATAAATAGCTTCCTGAAAACTACAGCCTCTCTTTGATCCTATTAGCAACAAACAGTCCCTGTCACTCTAATACAAATTACTTATTTAGAGTGGATATAACAAATACAATGAGCTATTATGAGATCCTCACTCATCATTTTTATGTATTTCAATATTGTTTTATAACCTTAGTTTGATATTCTACTATAAAACTTTTAAAAATGAATCACACTTGTTAAAGTACATAAATATAGCACTGATAATACTTGTAATTCATCATTCTGTTCCTCTGACTCCTATTCATCCCTCCCTCTTTTCTGAAAGCGTAACAGACACCACCTTGCAGCCGAGACCTCCAGCTGCTTCCCTGAAAAGATAACATTACAGCAATGTATTTCTATTCAATTCCATTTCTATTCAAATGATTCTTCAATGAAAAACTGTGGTAACGTTTAATCTGAGAAACATCATTGTACTGTATACAGGAGCGATAAAGAATGGTTTCACTAAAAGGAAAGTAATACGTAGTATATTTTCCCAACAGAAAAAGAACAGAGGACTTCTTAACACAACTTATTAGCTCACAACACTCTGGGTTATTTCTCTATTTAGAGGCCTCTACCTGCCCTTTCATGGGGCAAATACCCAGTAGATCATTTGTGATTTATTTCTTTTTACCTTTTTTACTACACAGAACAGAAAGAGCAAAAAGAACAGAGGTCAGGGAGACATACATTTAAAGGTAGCCAAATATTAAAATCAGAACTGAAAGACATATGATCAGTATGAATTACCAAACGTTTATGTCCGAGTCTCACAAAGGCTTTTCACATTTGCTTCTTAATATTGAAAAATTTACCATATAATCACAAGGGTTTATAAAATACAAACACTTGTCAGCTTTACAAGCCAGCATTCTACACCATGACAAACAGTTTTGCCAACATCTAAAATAATTTGGCCCACCTTGTACTTTTCCACAATGCCTCAAATTTCAAACTTCTAAACCTCAGAATTAGATACTCTTTGCTGGCAGTCTTAAATCTGCTGCCCTGCAAACTGGCAAGAAACAACAGGAGTAAATCACAGGAACTCCAGATATAACAACTGTGTCAGGAACCCAGGCATGGTACAGTTAAGTTAGCCAAGACTCAGCTTGGCTACAACGGCAGCTGTTGTATGAAACAACCTTGCTGGGCCTTGACCTCAGGTGACGAGGTACAGAGCAAAAGGAAAGTCTCTACTCAACCACCTGGGTGCAATCAACAAAGAGATGTACTCATTTGATGTCTGTCACAACTTTTGTCTATGAGCAAGAGAAGATAATTTTGTCAAGACAATGTAATCTATACATATTAAATGTTGTAAAGTTTATTAAACAATATATCTTATGTGAAATATTATATTTAGCTATATACACATGCAGTAGTCATCAGGTATTTCAGCATAATTAAAAGTCAAAGGTTAAGGTTATTCATAATCTAACTCTGCTTTCCTTGGCCTTTGGGGAATCTGATTCTTCTTATACAAGAAGCATTTCTGCAGTGTCCAGCAAACCACCAAACTTGTATTTTATAAAGCTTTGGGGTTTTTTGGTGTGTGTGCACTTTTGTACTTACATATTTTTTAAGCTTTACGTTTGCTCTGTCTTCAGAATAATTTTGAATCCTCTGCAAAAAGCAGATGGGGGACAGTTGAAAAGGAGATTAAGGCCAATGTTTCACAGAATCCCTCACACTGGAAGCTTCAAGATGAAAAAATGGAGCAATGACTACCAATACAGTAAATTCCCATCCTTTAAATACAATTAAATACATTAAAATTAAATTTAAATACAATTTCTCAGTGTTAGAAGAGTAGAGCTAGGCTCATTACACAGGCTCAAAGCACACAGCAGGAATATAGGCTTTAAATTGTTCTGCTGCTGCCTCAACTTTGACAGCAAAGAGTTGCTTGTCTTGCTTAGTACAAACCAAAGCAGTCAGTGGAGGCCATCAAAATATAAAACTAGAACAATGCCTTTTAGTTATTTTCCTATGGGGATAGGGATATGTATGGGGATACAGAGCAACTGCTAGATACTACTAACTGAACCGTCCATTGCTTTAGAGCATGTTCTGCTGCAAGAAGGCTAAATTTGAGAAGAACATTTAAGGGTGTAAACTAACATTGACAGAGACCACTGCATTTTAGCAGAGAGCTACAAATCCTGTTGATACACGAACATCTCTAACCCTCCAAAGAAAAAGCATAGTTACAGCATAAGAAGGCCTTTGAGAATCCTTAAAGTACAGTCAAAGAAAAACAGAGGCTGCTTTTACAGAAATGTCTCCACTTCGTCAAACCCAACTGTTTCCAAAATCAAAAGGACTGGACTGTGACCTATACTGTATGGTCAATAAAAGAGAAGAAAAGTCTAAATCTTGTATTAAGAGATTACTTTTTCTTCTACTATGGTCATAACCATACCAAGTTCTGTCCATAGCCTCAAGAATCTCCTATGTTTCACAATACAAGAATGATTCAGTGCTTCTGTTTCTTCCTTGATGCTAGAAAACTGATCTCATCAAGCATGCCCTTCATTCAAACAACATAAAAGAAATAAACATACAGAGACTGACATCTTCCTCCTTGACGGAGAGACTTCACTTTCAGTTCTTTCTTGATGTTGCAACAAAATTTTAAGTTGATTAACTAGGAAGAGATAAAAAACATTATAGCAAAAAAATTACTTTAAAAATTGAATCTAGTTTAATTTCCAACAATTTTTAAACTATTTGCTGTGTGAATAATCTTACCTGCATGACTATGCTGCAGTTCCTGCCAGGCTGCATTCCCACTGTCATCATTGCTCCTGTCCAGATCACCACTGCCCTGGTCCACAGAGCACTGTTTAAATCTAGTTTCACCCTCACCCTCTGCAAAGTGTCTTTCCTCTAGGGCATATTTCAGTTGATGGATGCTTTCACTAGCACGTTCTGAAAAAAAAAAATAAAAAAATCATTATCCACAATAAATAACATAAGAGAAAGGATTTACTGAGAGGTATTTTGATTTGAAAAAAATTGGGAGAACTAAAAGCATTTGGCATCTGTCTACCTTGAATACTTGATCTAAACTCATCCACTGGAAGCAATTACTGAATGCAAACAGCTAAAACAACTACTGTATGCCAGAATTTGCAGAAGGAATATATACTGTATTTTCAAAGAAGATAAAAATAGCATTTTAGCCTGTCAATACATTAGGACTCTGCAGCAGCACAAGTACCTAACTATTAGAAATCCCCAGCAGAGACAAAGTTTCAACTACTGATCATATACTAGACCCTAAAATACTTCCTAGTATACACAGCTTTGATATTTTTCAATGAACCTACAGCTCATGATATTTCATGCAATGTGCAAGACTGGGCATCAAGAACAGCTTTTTTGAATTCTAATGATGACACCACACACGACAAAGCAATGTACAGAACAACTGGAAAATACCTGAGTAAATTAAATAAAAGCTCAGTAAATTGAGTCAATGTAAAACAGTGATTAAATAAAGCCCAATAAACACTGAACAAGTTTGAAAAATAATAATAACACTCATCATTCTGGATAAAACAAACCCAAAACACCTCCTTCCAGATTACTCCAAGAACCAACTCACTTACTGGGAGGTGATATAGTAATGTTCTTTTCTCATTTTCAATGTACTTTTTCTTATATTCTTTTTAAATTATTATTATTTCATTCATCTGACTTCACAAAAATAAAAAACTTTCTGACCATATATGCCATATCACTCCAATACAGATGAATATTTCCAATATGCCAGAAAAAAAAACTTGAGAGATTTGCAGCTGAGAGATGATAATTGGGTTGGGAATCAGAAAATATGGGCTTCCTTTTAAATAATGACACTTCTGGTTCACACTGTAGGACCCAGGGCAAATCCCTTATTCCTTCTTTCTTTCAACTGCCTATGGAAGTTCATATGTATTTCATTTCTCTTCCCTTTAGGCAGCATATATACTAACTAGAAAAGACAGAGCAATAACCTAAGTAGTATGGCTTTAAGCAATGCCCAGCAAAGGAGGATCCCTAGGTTCTACTATAATAACAAGCGAACTGAGAAAATAGCCCATAGATCAGTGATAGAGCACACATGTTCTGTAAGACAGTCCTCCATCACAATTAACAGACACTTTATTAGGAATATTTGATGACATGTTTGTTCCCCTTTTCTACAAAGTAATGACAGTCATTGTGACTACCAGTCAAAATCACCCTAAATCAGAGAAGCTTCATGAATCGTTATTAATAATTAGAAAAACCCACCTACCCTCACCCCCCAAACTCTTGAAACCTTACTTCACTTTCAGAAACATAAAATCGAAGCTGTTTCTTCATTTAGCTTTAAATTCTTCAGAGAGTTATTCTCCCCTAGGACTACTGCATATGAAACACTTAGGTATAGATGCCCACAGAACAGGAATTTCACTTTTGCAAGACAAGAATTCCAAGGTAACATCTTTTATTGGAGCAAATGCTAAAACTAGAAAGAACGGCAAACTTTCCAGCATATATGTTCTTGCTTTATTCCTATGTGTCTGTGAGCTATAAATTTATGTGATGCATAAATAGTTAATCAAAAATATTTTTTTCTCATAGGCAAAAAAGCTCAAAAAAATTCAAAAACATCCACAGTTAAGCATTTGCTAGGTAGAATTCAGAGAACATGCCTCGGAGTATGACATATGCTGCTGGTTACAAATGGTAATAGCTCCCTTCTTCCAAACTGAAAAGCGAATAGCAGTTCAAATCCGAGAACAAAAGCTAGATATGTATTTCTGCCTTCACTTTTACTTTTTAAAGCTCAGATCATCTTGACTGAAGTCGGAAAATTGATTTTTTTCCCCACTGTTATGGTTTTCACAGTCCTTTTCAGTCTTTTTCTATGCTTGTTTGTAATTTAACAATAGCTTAAAAAATACAAATACCCTCCACCCAAGCATTATATTTAAGAATATGGTTGTCAGTCCAGCACGCCAGCCATCACTCACTTCTTAGCGATACAAGTTTTTAATAAAAACCTGAGCTACTTCTGACCTATTAATCACCTCTCATCACACATTCTTAAATCCCAGTCATGACTAGCATCATCTCTTTTGATTTTTGGCTACTCCATCCTTTAACCAAGTTAGTGTAAAATAAGATATTAAAACTACATTTTAAATAGTCATAATTTATTATAACAAACCCAAATACATTTCACAAGGCAATGACTCAAAGAGAGGTTTAGTTCAAATACTTATCTACCCACACACTTAGGGTGGTCGGTCACTGCAAGAGGCTCCCCAGGGAAGTGGTCATGGCACCAAGCCTCTCAGAGCTCAAGGAACATTTGGACCACGGTCTTAGTCATATGATTTAGTTTTTGGCAATGAGCAAGGAGCAGGGAGTTGGACTCCATGATCCTTATGGGTCCATTCCAACTTGAGATATTCTATGATCATTTTTAAGTTATTCATCCACTCTGAGTGTTCCGTATGTTATGAGGGTGGGAGAGTTAATTGAGAAACAGTGGAAGTATGTCACTGATGTAATGTCTTAAATATTTAGCAAACTATGCTGCAACTAGCTATTGCCAGAAGTATTTAATGTCTGTTAAGGTATTATATGGGGTGTCCTCTGACAGCAATAAAATTGCTTCATTTCCCTATTCACTGCCATAGAACTCAGAGCCTAAATATTTGTCTCTATAGCCAGTGAAGAACAACAAAACAAAGAAAAATCAAACAGGCCCCATATAGAGGTTTTCCCAAAACTTCTCTCTCTCTGTAATATTATGGCTTCTAAACTCCAAGCTAGTATTTTATCCTCAAAGCTAACATAGATCTTCTTACATTATATCCTCTTCTTTCATGAATATAGTAGGCAGTAGTGATGAAACACATGAAAATCATTACCAGTGGCACACTGATGTCTACTTTACTTGACTTCACTTTCCTGCCTCTGAAACAACATCACCATATCTTTCAAAGCTTCACCATACATTTGCCAAAGTTTCTTAAAAGCTTGCTGATTTCCAAATTAAAAAAGTTGCTGCCATAAACAAAGCAATCACCACTGGCAAATGGGGAGGTAGGAGCTTCCGATGGCCTGTCTCTGTATTCATCAGACATTGAAAAGTTACCATTTACTTCAGAAAGAGTTGAACTGGACACGTAAAAGAAAATAAGTACGTTATAATATTTTTTACCTAAATAAGAGACATAATTTGGGGCATTAGAATAAAAGAAGACATATTACCAAGTGGAAAGGTATACATCTGTAGTTTCTGCCAAAGTAAAAATGCCAAAGTAAATATATGAGAAAATTGAAAGAACCTCTGTAGATGCAGACTACTGGGCATCAAAGAACCTCTGCTTAAAGACAACATGATAATTTTGTAATTAATTTAGAGGTCATTAATGTTTAAAGGCTCACACATTCAACCCAACTTTTTCAGTTAGGCTATTCCTGTAATAGTACATTTTATAGAAACAGGGCCTCAGTAGAAACATACTGCATAAAACTGCTGTCGTGCAGTACTGTGATTTGCATATCAAAATTCAATCAGCATTTTTCTTTTCTACATCTTAGCAAGACTTTATGAATAAAATCTGAACACAGATTTCCATTCTGTGATAAAATTTCATTGATTTGTTATTTTCTATAGGAAAAACAGAAGGTATAAATGAAATGGGACTTATTTGGACTAAAATTTTAAAAAAATATTTTATTTACTATAAAACTCTTTGGATTTCATTGTTTAAAGGATCTGAGATGATTATGAAAAATGGCAAGCTAGCAACAAAATCTGATGGATCAAACGCGATACACCAAAAAAAAGAAAAAAAAAAGCAGCAACTGCTCTGCAAAAATGGTGTCAAGTTGTCAACTATAATATATAAATCACAGGCAGGACTTGCCACAAGGACAGGCAGTAACTTATCTAATGCCTCAGCAATGTCATAGACCAAACACCCATTAGAAAGAAATACAATACTGCTTATTATTTCAGAAACAGAAGCAACCAGCTATCCTAACCTAGGATCAACACCATACTGTTCTAGATATAAAGATATTCCTACCCCTAAATTCATCTAAACCTGACTACAACTTTGGACTAGATTAAGCTTAGTTAAGAATAATGCTTTACAAAAAACCAATAGGTCCTGACTGAAACATTCATTATTGTTCAAAAAGTACATGCCATATATTCTACACACTGAATTAAGATAATTCTCTGTCCTGAAGGATACATGGATCACTCTCGTTTTTCTCAATACTCAGTGCAACCACAAAAGCAAATATTACATTCTGAAAATATAATATAGATAGTCTTTTTTTAGGGAAGTATCTTTGTATAAATATAATTGGTAGAACTTTTTTGTGTGTGTACAGGAATGTCAATACTACTACTGAACAACAACAGGAACAACAACAGCAGCTGTTTTACGCTGGAGACACCATACAGATCCATCCAACTTGTCGAAAAAAAAATAAATATTAAGATAAGGGTGAGACGCAGGACACTCTGAACTAAAATACAACAGGGAAGAGATAGCTGTATTTCCAAAGCAGCAATCAGCTTTTGGGGAAGAGGGAAAAGAAAAAAAAATATCATTCTGAAAACAATTTGCCACTGAAGTGACAAAAGTGAAAACAGGAAAAACAGAGAAGGCATTGAACCATGTTTGCATTGCCTAAACAAAAGATGTTTTTTCAGACACTGCCCAAGACTGTCTATAAAAAGCACTCCTTCAAATGAAAGCACCAAAGCTGCCTCATTCATGAACTCAGAAACGCCATAGAAAACACTCCGGGAGCTAATGGAGATCTTAGCAAAGGAACCAACCATCCAAAATAACAGAATTGCCTGAAAGACATGGAAAATAATGCCAGCTGGTAGAAGTATTAATCAACATAAAGTGAAGAAAGCAAACTACAACTGATACCATTCTGACGTACAGCTATTCTTCTTTATTGGCTGCCAAACACAGGTGTGCTACTGACAGACCAAATGACAGCTTTGAGCCCGAAAGTATCCTATTAATTACAACCTATGCTGATCGGGTTTTATATGTAAACATTCAACAATAACAACGAGTGATACCAGACTGATCATTAGCCAGGCCCCAAAACATCCTAAGCACAAATCAAGGCTGGGCAGGGAATAGATTGGGAGCAGCCCTGAGAAGGACTCTTGGGTGCTAGTTGATGAGAAGCTCAACGTGAGCTGGCAATGTGCACACACTGACCAGCAGGTCGAGGGAGGTAATTCTGCTCCTCTACTCCACTCTTGTGTGACCCCACGTGGAATACTGTGTCCAGCTCTGGGGGCCCAACATAAGGAGGACATGCACTGGAGTAAGTACTTGAAGATGATCACAGGGCTGCAGCAACTCTCCTATGAAGACAGACTGAGAGACTTGGCATTCTTCAACCCGGAGAAGGCTCCAGGGAGACCTTAGGGCAGCTGTCCAAGATGACCTACAGGAGAGATGAGAAGGGACTCTTTATCAGTGGGTGTAACAATAGGATCATAGAATGGTTTGGATTGGAAAGGACCTTAAAGATCATCCAGTTCCAACCCCCCTGTCCATTGTCAGGGACACCTCCCAACACAGCAGGTTGCTCAAAGCTCCATCCAGCCTCGTCTTGAACACCTCAAGGGATGGGGCATCCACAGCTTCTCTGAGCAACCTGTTCCAATGTCTCACCACCCTCACAGGAAAGAATTTCTTTCCGGTATCTAATCTAAATCTCCCCTCATCCAATTTAAAACCGCTACCCCTTGTCCTGTCACTACACTCCCTGACAAGGAGTCCCTCTCCAGCTCTCCTATGGGGTCCCTTCAGAAAGGCCGCTATAAGTTCTCACCAGAGCCTTCTCTTCTCAAGGATGAACAACCCCAGCTCTCTCAGCCTGTCCTCATAGGAGAGGTACTCTATTCCTCTGATCATCCTCGTGGGCCTCCGCTGGACCCGTTCCAACAGGTCCATGTCCTTCCTGTGTTGAAGACTCCAGAGCTGGACACAGTACTCCAGGTGGGGTCTCACAAGAGCAGAGTAGAGGGGCAGAATCACCTCCCAAGACCTGCTGGCCCCACTTCTCTTGATGCAGCCCAGGACACAGTTGGGTCTCTGCACTGCCAGTGCACATTGCCACCTCATGTTGAGCTTCTCATCCAACAACACCCCCAAGTCCTTCTCCTCAGGGCTGCTTTCCAGCCATTCTCCGCCCAACCTGTATTTGTGCCTGGGATTGCCATGTCCCAGGTACAGGACCCTGCCCTTGGCTTGGTTAAACTTCATGTGATTTGCACAAGTCCACCTCTCAAGCCTGTCCAGGTCCCTCTGGATGGCATCCCTTCCCTCCAGCATATTGACTGCACCACCGAGTTTGATGTCACTTGCAAACTTGCTGAGGGTGCACTCTATCCCACTGTCCACATCTCCAACAAAGATATTGAACAGCACTGGTCCCAATACGGACCCCTGAGGAACACCACTCATCACTGGCTGCCAATTGGACACGGAGCCATTGACCACAACCCTTTGAGTGAGGCCAGCCAGCCAGCTCCTTATCCACCAAGTGGTCCATCCATCGAATACATGACTTTCCAATTTTGAGTTCAGGATGTGTGGGACAGTGTCAAATGCTTTGCACAAGTCCAGATAGATGACATCTTTTACTCTGCCCTTGTCCACTAAGTGTGTGGCAGTATCATAAAAGGCCACTAAATTTGTCAGGCACAATTTGCCCTTGGTGAAGCAAGTGTGTGTGTTGGCTGTCTCCAATCACCTCCTTATTTTCCATGTGCCTTAGCAGAGATTCCAGGAAAACCTGCTCCATAATCTTGCCAGGCACAGAGGTGAGACTGATGAGGGAGGGGTAAGCTGAAATAGGGTAGATTTCGATTAGATATTAGGAAGAAATCATTTACTGTGAGGATGGTGAGGCACTGGAACAGGTTGCCCAAGGAAGCTATAGATGTCCTATCCCTGGGAGTGTTCCAGTCCAGGTTGGACGAGATTTTGAACAACCTGGTCTAGTGGGAGGTGGCCCTGTCTATGGCAGGGGTTTTGGAACGAGATGGTCTTTAAGGTCCCCTCCAACACAAACCATTCTATGATTCTGTGTGTTTAACACTCCGATGTTTCAAAATAATGAATCATGGATCCACATGATCTGCTTTCTTCATCTTAATAGTTGCTTTGTGTTCTATGAGAAATAGGTGCTTTTCAACACAGCTTTTAACAAATTATCATCTTCAATATGAAACCATTCTCTGGAGCTGCAGCATTCATCATCATGAGCTCCTACACCAGCTCTTTCTGCAGAGAATAAAGCACATGCCTCACATGTTCAAAGACCCTCACATGTGAGAAACTCCAAGCATTTCCCAGTCCCTTATGACAGATTCCCCACTCTAAAATGAATGTTATGTGATCTGTTCAGCAGAACATTGTAAAACAACTGCCAAATAAAGATAAAAAGCCTAAGCCAAAAATTTACAATTATAGATTACCATTTACAATTTAATTCAACAGTGTCACAGCTGACTTGGAGAGCTGGTAACTGGGCCACGTACTCATGTTTCCAAGGTTGGCTTTGACTTCAGATCTCCCCTACTTTACTTCTGAAGTCACATAAAGCAGCCACAGAATGAAACTTTATTTGTAGAAGTCTTATATTTTTATCTGTTCCTCTTACAGCTTGCATCTTCATTCTCTGAAATTACACAGGACATTGACTTGGTAATGCAGTTGAATACAGAACATAATTTCTGCATTTTCTTCGGGTAGATTTACAAGATGCCTGTATCAGGCACTGTACCTAAAAAAGGATAGTCTCCTCTTCCCTTGCTCCTCCCCAGAACAGAGCCAGTGTTGTTTACTAAACAGGCAGAAAACTCAACATAAAAAAAATAACAATTCTCTGTCCAAGGAACCAGGTGAATACTAGAAACAAAGCAGTGGGCTTTAAATAGTTTTCTCCCTATATTCACTACTGTTGGGAGAAAATGGGAAAGTAACAAGAAGCCACCACACTGCTCTTGGTACTGGTATAGCAGAAGGTCCGTTGGACATTCACAATACAACTGCCAATTTTCAGCTTTCATGTGAATACATTCTTTACAAAATACCTCTACTCCCTTGAGAATAACTTTTTATTAAAAATGTTATTATCTCCTTAAGACTCTGAGATTAATTTGAAACAGTCTCAGTTTTGGGGAAAGTTTACACAGTAACCCAATAACCCCAACTGTACAAATACCACCCTCTTAACTCTGTATTAAACACAACATTGAAGACTTTTATTACACAAGGTCTACACTACTCAGGAAAAGCCTGGTTATTGGACCTCTGTTATTTCATCAGAACCTCTCTGTTGGGTTCTGAGACCAGTTATGTCTTAGTTCTTGGCCTGGCTTTCTGTCCTCTGGTCACTAGACTCAGTTTACTGAACATCTAGGCTCCCTGTGTGCCAGTCTTCTGTGGGATTTCCCTTTACAATAGAGGATACTGCACTGCAGTAATCGATTGTTCTTTGAGAACTTATACACCCTTTCATCAAACTCAATAAGGCTGTAAAATGATTCTTCTGATCTCCAGCGTGGGTGATGATAACACGTTGCCACAAATCAGCCTGTGTCCAGATAACATTAAACATTACAGGCAGTTAAGAATGCTGTATTTCAAAGCCATCATCAAATAACGCCCAAGGTATGACACCTGAAATTCCAGAATCTAGATGACAGGAATGATCTGAATTTGGAGAAAGAGCTCAAACTGTATAACTCTATAAGGAAAACAAGTCAAGAATTAGGTTTCATAACTTAGGGTGTAACAATAATCTATTTATTCTGCGGTAACTTCCTAACAGTAGTGGTTATGATATGAGAAATGCTGTAAAGGTCAAAGGAGTTAAAAATTGTACATCACTGAGAATAAAGCAGTTCATTGAGAAACAGAATAGAACTTACATTACATCACTCTGCACTAGGGTTATGTTTGTGATAATACCCTATTGATATCTACCCACTGAGAGGCGCCCTTGAACATATGAAATCAAACTTATCTTGGCATTGTATGGAAAAAAATCCATGTTTCCCAGAATGGAAAAGGAAAACAGCCACCAGAATGTCATGGTCTGACATTATTTTAAAAAACATAATGGATCCAGTCTGAAATAGATAACATGAAAATAAGTTTTATGAACAGAATACGTGTATCCAATAATTTGATATGATCAGCTCTATATTGTGTATGCTGTTTTATACACAGTTAAACAGCTGAAGATGCAAAATTCTTAAGAAAGGCCCTTTGAAGATATGAGAGTGTTAAAGAGGTCACTTACAATGTCCAGATAACGTAGTACAAAGGCATGCTTCAAAGCTCCATGAATCACAAGCCTAAAAGCTCATCACAACTATGAAGATATTATGTATATGCCAGCCCTCAAGCACTCCAACAGATTTTTGAATTGAAAGGGAAATTTCATTGGAACATTTCAATTGCAATAAGACAAAAATCAGAAAGATGGAGCTCTGCTGCAAAATGCTACAAAAGCACATTTTCATTACAAGCCTGGGCTGAATCAAGAAACAAACTATAAAGTCCTTACCAAACTACACCCATATAAGAACATTTACATTAAGGAAATTATGGCAATACATGGTAGGGTTGGAGACCAAAGGTTTTTGGATTCACCTACTGTTACCTAAGGAAGCCAAGAACATCACATTCTGCAGGGAGTCTTGCAGGCAGCTCAACATCACCATTGTATCCAACCATGGTTGGTTGCTGGATACATGGTTTACATGGATACGTGAAAGTCCAAACCATGGTTGGACACTCCAGCACAATGGATGTTGAGCAGAGAATGCTGGCTGCGCACTCCAGAATTTAAAGACACCAACACATCTGATTAGATAAGGATGAAAAGAAGACATTTGCCTTCTCCACTGCCTGCGTACCACTTTTTGGGCTTGCCAATAATCCAAAATGCCAGCATTCCCTGGCCTTCACTGCCTAAAATGAAAAGGCAGCTCAACCACTGAGCTAGGACAGGAGAACATCAATTTATAAAATATTTGAGTAACAGTGTAGTCACTTCCCAGATGTGCATAAAACCAAGCAAACAAGCCTGAAAAAGTACTCTAGGTAAATTTCAAACACATTGGTTGAGTTTGTACTTATGCCTATACTAGTACAGCAGAAATTAACAAAACCCCTTGAAGTGTGGCCTTTCCAAACAAAGATGCATCTCTGTGAGTGAAAATACTATCTTGAAGCAGAAACATTCTGCCATTAGAAGATTTATTAAGCACCAAAATCGTATATGTTCAACTATGGTTTTAAAATCCTAATTTACCAATAAAAGTCACAGCAGAAACCCTTTGCCTCCATGAAAGTCCAAATCCAGTACAGGAAAATGATCTCATGGTTTTCCACATTCATCCACAGAAAAAGGAAACATGATACTGTACTAAGATTACCCATATCTATGTATCACAATTTACAGGTTTTTATTCTTTGTTTTTATGTATCATAACAGGAAGTCTATACATATCACAAAATGCTGATATTTGTCATTTTAACTGTTCTACTGCAAGTGCCAAGCAGTATCTACATCTTATCTACAGAAATAAAATCCATTTTCAGCACAAAAAACTAATGCTCTTTTGAGACAGAAATGTAAAATAGTTACTAAAAATCAAGTATGAAGTAGCTAATCAAAAATATCTCCACAGCTTTATCTGTTTGCAGTGACGGTTCCTTCATGGCAACTGTACATTTAACTCAATATTGCCACAATATGCAATGCATGGGCACTCTGTCCAGAATGCAACTTTTTGCATCAAGCAGGATGACGTACTCACAAATTATTTACAGGCTTTCTTCAGAATTTGGACACTTACTTTGACTAGTCAGAGACAGCCTGAAGGCTGGTAAAGTCCAGGTATCAGAGCTGAGAGACTGAGGTGCTCTCTGTCAGGTTGTAAGCAATGCTTCTGGGATAATAAGAGAGGTATGAAAACAACTTGCGGCACAGAAAAATAATCACTCTTTTAAGAATCAGTTTGCACCCTTTTCTGTCTAGAATTTGAAGTTTCAGTGACAGTTAACAACTCTTACACCAACAAACCAAGCCAAAGCAAGACCCCCCAAAAGACTACAAGAGACAGGGTCTCTGTCAGAGCCACGTTATGACCGGACAACCACTTAAGGAGAACCAGAAACAACTCCACTCTGGCCGCCCGCTGCCTCCCTAAGCTGGGCCGCCCCGGAGAGCGGCGGGAAGGCCCGGTCCCCGCGCCCGCCAGCTCCGCACCGCCCCAACAGCCGCGGGAGCCCCGGCGCTCCCCGCCCGCGGGCGCTCGGGGGGACCGGGGACAGCTGGGTACGGCGGGGCCCTCCCGCGGAGGTGGGCAGCAGCTGAGGGGAAAGCGGCCGGCGGGAAAAACAGCAGTCGGCTCCCTCCTTGCCGCGGCGGCGCCCGCTCACCTCGGAGCCGCCTCTGGTACCGCTCCAGGGACTCTTCCAGGGCGGGTTCCCCGCGGGGCGCCCGCATGGGGGGGAACGCTGCCGGCTCCCGGGGAAGCAGCCAGTGAGTAACAGCAGTCCGGACCCAATTCTGCCTTCCCGCGCTCCGCAACTGCCGCCGGCTCCCACAGGAACCGCAGCGTCAGCCGTTGCTACCCGCCACGGCCACCGCCGCAGTTCGGTACCGGCCACGCCCCCTCCAGGAAAAAAATACTACATGTCCCAGTATACAGCGCGCCGCGCGGTGAGCCCTGGGAGGTGTAGTGCCCCCTGGCCGCCCACCTCCCGCGGCTGGCGGCGGCAGGAGGGGCGGCCGCTCTCTCTTCCCCCTTTGTTGGGGATTGCCGGATGTAACTCTAGCCTGCGCACACAGCGGATCTTCCGCCAACGTCCCTGGGCCGTCAGCGGCCGGGGATAGCGCAGGTCCCGTCATGGCCGAGGGCGGGGGAAGGAGCGGGAAGCCTTGTTTACCTCCCGCTGGCACACGCGCAGTGTGCGCTCGGCGCGGGGCAGGCTTTTGTCTGGCGCCGGCGCAGGCGCAGCTCAGTCCCTCCACAACTTAGTCCTCGGCGCCTGCGCACCGCCTCCTTCCCCCGCCCCCCCTCCCCGCATTGTGTGCTCTCGGGCGGCGCCTGCGCAGTGTGGTGCCCCGCGGTGCCCGTGAGCCGCTATGTGCTGGGAATAACGTCGGAGCCGTTGCCGGAGGGACACCGACCGGAGCGCCCCGCCCCCGCCCCGCGGGAATGCCGGCTCAGTGAGCAGCGGCGGCCCCACTACCAGGGACGGCCCCTCCCCGGCGCGGTGTGCCTGCTCGAAGGGGTGAGTGAAGATGCTGCCGCCCCCCTGGCCGCGGATCGGGTGGGAGCCGTGACGGGGAGAGGGGCCGGGGTAGCGCCGCTTGTCCGCTCCGCCATCCGCCCGGTGCCTATTGTGGCAGGCGGCCCTCGCCCACCGGGCCCTGGCGCCCTGCGGCGGGGGTGGTAGCGTGGTGGGGGCAGAGCCCGCTCCCCCCTCCCCCGTCCCCGCACTGCTCCCCCGCCTTCCCCTCCCCTCCTAGGCGCGGCGGGGGGCTCCGCCGCTCGTTGCTCCGGGGGCGTCGGCGCAGATTGTGGATGCTGGCGCTGCTGCCCGCGTCTCCCTGCCCCGTTCCGCCCCGCCGCCGGCACACCCACCCGCCCGCCCGCCCGCAGCGGGGCTGCGCAGCCTGCCGTCCCCTCCCGCCGGCCGGTTTCAGCGATGCGAGCGGATGCTTCCAGAGGTTTTACTTTGATTTATTTATTTTTATTTTCGGTTGCCCTTATTTCACGAACTGTACCGGGGCTAGAGGTGGCGCGTTTCTCCGGATGTGAAAATCACGGATGCCGTTCATTTTGAGATGCGGTGTTACCCCCGTCCCCGTAGAACAATGTCTTCGGAGAAGGATGACGGGGAAAATCAGTTGGGTTTGCCTTTTCTCCTACTGCGCATTTCCACCCAGCGAATATGCGGGTCTTTCGCCTTCACAAATATTCCCCTGAAGGCGCGATCTTTTCTTTCTTGAGGCTCTTCCCAGGAGAAAACCACCCAAAACAAAACAATAACACAAAACCATAAAACAGCCTTTTGTTTTGTTTTGTTCCCTGTGGCGAGAAGCAGCGCCGGGCCCACTTTGTCTTTCCGACGTGGAAACGAAGGGGTTACTCTGCGCTAACAAAAACCCGATGGCGATTTTCGAGCAGAAAGCGCCTTGTTGCAGCAGAGGAAGCGGAGCGGCGGGGCGGGCGGCGGAGCACATCCAGCCCCCTCCCGACACTCCGCCCCTGCGCGCGCCTCACGGGCGCTCGCGCGGCGGCGGTTGGGCGAGGCGCGCGCGCCCTTGGCCGTTGGGGTGTAGCGGGTGTGAGGGCACCAGCCCAGAGAGGCGAGCCCGGCGGCGGGGCCGGGGATGGGGCGTGCGGTGACTGTCAGCCCTTGGGGCGTCGTTTCGGGCCTTTTTATGAGGAGCTGACGATTAGGCCGTCTGTTCTTAACGGTTTCACGGGGGGAAAAAAAAAAAAACACAACACCAAAAAAGAGGTGTAGATGCCGTGCTGATGAATTGAAGATATATGAAAATCGCTTTATTCGCATCCTCTGATCTGCACTTGGAAGAAATTATTTTCTTCCCAGTGAAAGCAAAGGTACTCAAAATATTTAGCTACTTTGCAAGAAAAAAAACCTGTTCTAGCACTGTGATGATCATCCTTTCTCCTTTGGAATGCCATTCAAGACATTATGACAGTGTTCTTGGCCCAGGGTTTGCCTGTGTAAAATGATATGTGGGATGGGAGAGTTTTTGTAAACTGAACTTAAGACATGATTTACATATGCTGTGATTTCCTGTGATTAATTTCCTCAGGGAATTACTTTATGTCCAGATGCTGAGAAGTCAGCCTCACTGGAACTGAACTCTGTTAGTGTGGAAGCCCCACAAATTTCTTGTTTAACAGGGAAAAAAAGTTAAACATAAACATTATAGAGACTCTCCCTTCACTCTTTTATTATTACTATTTTTTAAACACTTTGTCAGTTTCATGTAAATGTTTTGTTGTTGTTTGCTGATTTGGGGGTGGTGGTGTCTGAAAGCAGGCCAGGAAGGCTGACTGAATAGCAAGAATAATGTAGCTGAGGATACGCAGAATGTTATCAAAATCTCAGTAATCTAAAAATTACTTGTAGTGGATCAGATAAAAGTGTTTTTGTTAATTCTTTTAAAGAGAAACATTCTGACATAAGCTGTTACCGAACATGGTATTGAAATTTTGACAGGTGACTGCTTGCCATATCTATGCTAGCTGACTTTTACAAAGAAGAATAGGTTCTTGCTATATTGTGCTTCATCAGCTCTAATGGATTTGGCAGGCAGAATTTAACAGTTCTGTTGATAATGTATAAAGCAGAATATAATTGGGTTATGAAGGTGAACTGGAAAAGTCTGTAGGTGGGAGCTAGGAAGCTTCCTTGAATAATAAGAAGGCATAAGTAGCTGTAGAAACTAATTTTGAAAGACCATTTCCATTTCTTACAAATGCAGGAAAAAGGTATTTAATGTACACTGATACCATAGTATCTCCTTGAATGTTCTAAAAAGACAGTTTCCGTGTCAGCACTGCATTTCTTGGCTTTGCAGGCAGAATGGAACTAAGATTAAACAGATAATTTTTACTTTAGCTAGAAAGCCAAGAAAATCTGTGAAAATCTGGTTTTCCTTTAGAAAAGTTTGAACAGGGGTGTCATTGAATCTATGCAGATAACAGAATTTACTTACAGAAATTGTCATATCTACTTCTAGCACTTGTCGGGTTGTAAAAGGACACAATGGCATGCACTTTCCCCTCTTTGAAGAACATGCAACCTAATGTAGTAAAAATTGATATGGGTCTATCCAGGAGACTCTTTCAAATTTGATAAAAGAACCTCTTTTGTTACTGGGGGATGGAGCCTCAAACTTGCTAGCTGGGAGCTGGCATTAGGTAAGTGTATCTCTTCTTAGATACACATCTGCGCAGCGCTAAGTGAGGCTGTGGGGGTCCTTCATTGTCTATTAGGTTTATAATGCTCTTACCGAATGCTTGCATTTCTTCCCTTCTAGTATTGATCATTGTGTATCTACGCACTCTCAATGGACTGGTCTACAGGGAACAGCTTCCTTCAGTGCACAATGTTAATGCTTTCCTGCATCAGAGTCCATCTAATGCACTGAATGAGGCATATATGTCCTGGGGAAAAATAGTATGTGCTCATGTGACTTAAATGGTAACATAACACGTGCAAATTAGGTTGGGAAGAGAGTACAAACTACTTGTTTAAAGAATTTTGTGTATCTGTCTGTTGTATGGTTATACATGCATAAAAATATGGAAATAAATTGCAAATACTTGGTTCATTCTTGTAGTTTAGTTTTTCACACTTTATCCCCCAAAACCTGGGAGACTTTATTTTACAGATGCATTTGTAGTTACAATGAACTTTTCTAATTACAGTTTTCTTTGACTTTTGAATAAAACAGTATATTTTAAATTAATATATGTATTTCTTTGTTCTGTATTATGTCAAAAGCAGCCTGTCCTAGATAAATCCTGCAAAGATGTTTGAGTAGATTGCTGACATAATTAGATTTCAGAGAAGGAGCCCTGTGTTTGGGAAAGTACTCAGTGCTGCAGCACTGAGGTGTGTCATGCGGGCTTTTAGAGGGTGGATAAAAAGTAAGTCTTGGAGTAGTGGGTGTTAAAGAGACTGATTAGCAGTCCTGCTATCTTAATGCTTCTGCATGGAGTACTCCTAGTTACCCACTCTCGTCTGGTTTTGCTACAGCATGTCTGTACTGCTCTGTGGCAGTGGCTCTGGTACTTTTCTAAGTACGTGAGAAGTCAATTCACTCAACTAATCCAACAGAAAATTCTCCCTCTCCCTTCTCCCTCTCCCTTCTCCCTCCTTTTTTTTTTTTTTTTCTTTCCTTGTGTGGTCAGATGAGTGCCAGAGTTATCACACAGAATGGGGACAACAGTGTTAAGCCTGGAAGAAGAGAATACTCTCTTTTCCAGTAGCAAAGACACATTTGGTCTTCTTAGCTATCCTATCTGGCTGTCTCCTGTGCCACTGTAGACCACTGCGCTCAGAAAGGTGGGTTATGTATAAATCCAAGAAAGCAAAACAATTAGGATACTGGATTTGTTCTTATTGTTAGCCTTTGCTTACTGTCCTTGAGATGTAAAATGTCTGCAGCCACAGACTAAACATCCAGAACATTTCACTGTATGGGGAAAAATAAATGTTTCTCTGCACAGTAGATATGAAAACAGGGAGGAAAAGTGGTTCTGTTAAGTGTTGTGGCCTTTGTGCAAGGAAAAGAAGGTTTTTTGTGGCAAGCTAATGTTGATATCTTCTCTTTCACAGAATTTAAGGCTGTAAGTTTTCAAATATTTTCATAGGTTTTTTTGCCTACTTACTAGTTTTGTAGTGTGTGATTTTTGTGAATTGTAGAAAAGTGCTATTTGGTATATGTTTAGAGAAGTTGGTTGAATGAATAACATTGAAAACAGGGGAAACAGGGATATGAAGCATTTTTCTCTCTTTTCATTCCCTGAAAAAATGATATTTTTTTCCCATGTGAGCCCATGTGACATATTTGTCAACTTTGTTTCTTCTTCTCTTTTTCTCCTCTTAGGAATTATTATTGAAAAATAGACTTTTCCTTAGCTAGGTGCTTTTTAGAGCTCCAACATCATCCATTGGTGGGCCTAACGAGCTGATTCAGGTCCAACAACTGCAGCTCTTTTACAGTCTCGTTTGAGCTTACTTTGCTGTATTTATTGCAAGGATTGACCTTTTTTGTAATAGGCTACTCTGTTTGTTTCCATTCTTGTGAACTAAAATGTTTTATAATCTGATCTTTTCTATGATACTTTGAGGGTATCTTGCTTGACAAATAGCTGCATCTTCTCAAGTCTGTGATGGGCTTTCCAAATCTCATCTCATTTTGTACCTCATTCCAAATGAGATGCTAGTTTCTCATTTTGTTTCTTTCCAGGAAGAGCTGCAATTATTAAGCTTTTCAGAGCAATAATAACAGAAGTGATGCCATTCCCTGGCATTTCCAAAATGTTTCTTTGCACACAGGGTATTTGTTAGTCTTCTGCTGTAGTATTGCGTGAAGAACTTGTAATCAATCCATTAGCTAACCATTATGGTCTGAAAGTAGCAATACACTGAATGCATTAAATCAGTTGTATTTCTGACTTCTCAGTCAAAATGCCATGCTTAAATAATTTTGTTGCTGATCTATCTATTGAATTGCAAATATTTGGCCATCTAAATAAACATTCTGTTCTGAGTTGGTACTGTTGGCCTTTTATAGTTTTCAAGCCTTTATTTCTTATGCATGTTCAGCTGTGTACCAAAGCCTTTTCAATTATGTCTTATTTGTCTTCTCATTGTGGATTACATTTCAAGATTAGGAAGAAAAATGCATGAAACTGAAATATCATCATATCTTTTCTGTGTTCTAGTGAACATACATTTTTCTTGCTTTAATTAATTTTACGTTCTCCCCTCTACCCCCCATGACTTAACTAATTGTTTAGTCCCATGGAACATTGCCATTGCAGGAATCTTCACATAAGGAATTACTCTACTTAATTTTATAATTTCAATTACTAAATAGAAGACACCTAATGACTAATATTGTAGTTTTTACTTTTTTTTTTTTTCCCTTGGAATTTTCCTAAGAATGTAAGAATGGCCACATAGATGGGTCTTTGGTCTGACTCAAACCCAGTCTCTTTTCTCCAAGAATAGGTGTAACCTGCTGCTAAGGGAGAGATAAGAAAGGTGCAAGCATGTATGGTAATTTCTGCTAAGGCAATGCTAGTCGGCATTTGAGTCAGGTGTAGTTTCTATTAAAGGCTATTCCTTCCTCTTGATCTGCATTTCTTCACCTATGTCTTGAAAAAGCAATTCAGCAAAAATGGCCTTTTATAGTTTTCAAGCCTTTATTTCTTATGCATGTTCAGCTGTGTACCAGCTTAATTTAATAATTAATAATTTAATTAAGCTTGATTTTCTACATATTTTTCTTATGACAAAAAAGCCACTCCAGTTCTATGAGGTTAATGAAGATTACACTTTTGTTCATCCATCTCCCCTTTCTTTAAATGTTCACATTTCCTTTTTATTTTACTTGGTTTCCAAAGAGTATAGTCATGTAATCTGAGGGTCAGACCCTTCCTGTGAGCAATGCTTTGTGAGGTGATTCACAAGTCAAAAAGCACAGCTTGAATTTTAGCTTTAAGTTGACTGTGAAACCGGCTGTTACAAATCTTTTTTGAATTGTAAACAGAAATTTTTCAGGAAGCCTTGTTGTGGATGGAGTGATTCACTTGATTTGTAAGAGAGAAGCAGCAAACTACTTATTGATATAAAAGAGGGATTTAACAAAATTTGATAGTAAATATGACAGTATTTGAATAAGATTTTTTGATGGCAAGACACACTTGGTTATTTACTATATAGAGGACAGGGTCAGACAGAACTGTCAGGGAGACCCTCCTGTTGAGTTCAGAAAGGGCCCCCTCACTTTGTAAACTCATTCTCAGAGAGGAGTCTAGGTATGGCTAGATACAGTCTTAGTCCAAGACTTGGTCAACAGTTTATGTCTAAAGCCTTATATACATGCAATCAATTCTTTTTATAATTTAGCTAAAATTTCATCAAAGTTTAGCATAAAGAACACATCAAAACTCCCAATGACAGTTATGGCTTGAGCAGAAGCTGTGGAAGGGAGCAGAGAATAGCACACCACCACAAACTTCTGAGAACCCAGAACTTCTTTTTGTTTAGCTTTTTGGTCTAGCAAAAGAGTTTTGAAGAATCACCACAACTGGTTGATATAAGAATTATGGAACAACTACAACATTTTCATGTTCCAGATGATACTGCCCTCTGTGGTCATTTTGTGTTTGTTTTACTATTACAGTTCTTGCTGGTAAACATTATTAAAGGTCTTGTTCAAAAACTAATTTTCTTCTAAATGCTGCTCAGTCATCACACTCTAATAGTCCTATTACACTAATTATTTTATTGGCCCATATTGGAAATGGAAATTGGTGAAGTCTACTCTTAACTACCTTTAGCAACCTTACCGAAATAAATTTGTTCTGTCATAATTCATGCATGTTTGTTAAAATAAATGGTTTTAATTTTAACTATTACCATTTGGATCACAAATTTTGTAGCATATTTTTAATTAATCAAGCTTTAATTCATCAGCTTCTAAATACACGTTGTGATCTCTTTTTAGACCAGTTGCAGTTCTAATATATTGCAAGGAATCTTTTTCTTGCTGAGTGCTCTTTTGAGAAGTGAAATTGCATGCCCAGTATGAGTCCTAAAGATACATTTTATGTAACAGATCAAAAGAAGCACAAATTCATAAAGATCTGAAATGTCAGTTAAAGAATGGAAGCATATGTCTGGTTCTCATTGGTTGAAAATATTGCTAATCTAGAGAATTGTGTCCACTTGTTTTATGGTGATCTACAGAGAGGCTTCTGATGAACATGATAATTTTTTTCTTACTTTTTTTTTTCTTCATCTTCTGTAGATGGTACTGCATGGCTTTGTTCTCCTCAGTTTTCTTCCTAGTTGGAGAACAGTAAGTAAGATAATCTTGCTGGCACAGGACTGGTATTACTGAAAAGGGTACCTGGATATAGTCAATATGTGTATTGCAAAGAAGAATAAATATTTTTAAAAAAACAATCAAACACAAAAAAAATCAAGAATGAGCAATGGAAAAATATATTGACAAAAAAAAAAATATACCAGGCTTGGGTATAGCTTGAGCTAACCACTTGAAAGTCCAGAAATGTTGCAAACTTCTTTTTTTGGTTTTTTTGTTTGTTTGGGTTTTTTTTAAGTTTGGCAATACAATGTTTGAAACATGCCATTGTATTATATTCTTTGACTTGCTATAGGAACTTGATTGATTGATATTACACAATGTGCATGCCTTTTATCTTTCTTTCTTTCTTTCTTTCTTTCTTTCTTTCTTTCTTTCTTTCTTTCTTTCTTTCTTTCTTTCATCCCATGCTTTTTTCTTTTTCTTTTTTTTTCTCTATAGTATTTCTTCACTATTTGCAACTTTTAAATCATATGTATAACACATGTATAATTGTCTTGCATGCTGCATGTGTATTTTTTTTCTAGCTTTCCTTAAACAACACATTCCCTTGCCTTTTTTTCCATTTTTGTGGCCTTGTTATATTGTATTTTCTTTAGTTTACTATATCAGCAACTTCAACTGTCAAAGATAAACATGTTCAGATGTTGCTGAAAGTGCAAATAGCAATAGTCAAGTTCCCCCTTTAGGGCAGACTGATGCTCCATAGTCTGGTTTGCATTGATCTCTTGTAGGATTATGGTTGCAACTGTATCATTTCAGAATGCTGCCTGGTTACTTACTTTGGGGAGGTCAGTGTTTATAACAGAACTAAGAATAAATTATCCAATAACTTCAGTTCCTGATGTCAGAATCACATTTTGGTACCCATACATGGTAGAAATGTATTGAAGTTTTTATTTGTCACGCCTTGAGCTCTAGTTTGTTGAGAAGCAAGAAGGTTTGTTTTTTTTCTGTTGGAGCTTCTGATACTGCTTTCATGGTCTATAATTCTAATTACTGGTACCTTATGTAATAACCATTTTCAGTTGGTCCAGTTAATACTGCTGTGTATTTTGCTTAAGTATCTTAACTCATTATTATTTTTATATTGTCTGGGCAGCCTATAGTACATACTGAAGACATCCTTTCTAAGATGGTCTAAACAAAAACGCAAATAAAAACAAATCCAAACCTGAAACATCAGTATCAAGACATAACATGAACTAGGAAGTCCTGAGTCATTTCTTGCACAGTTGAGGCAAATAGAAACCTTTGATTTAGTTTTGTTTTGTTTTAAAAAGTAAACAAACATGCTGTTATTTTCAGTGCAATTCATAAAAATACTTCAAACAGCCCTTTGGGAAAAGACTAGGTCGAGCAGATTAAGTGCCTTGAGTTCCTGTATTTTGTAGGTCTTTCACTTGGTGCAGTTTTATTCCAAAACCAAAAAGAGCATTATGCCTTACTATTTTTTATCTGTTATGCTTTTGGGGGCCTTCAGAAAAAAAAAAAAAAACCACAACTTTTTCAAAGATGTCTGTGTAATGTTTTATTTGTACAGTTATTTCCATAGGAACCTTTCTTTCTTTTCAAGATATTTATTCACATTTCTAATGTGTCACTGATCTAAGGCAGATTTGGAAGAAAGACTTCAGTGTATCATGAGGTGAGAGACTAAAGATTTTATCATTGAATTATGATGTATTATAAAAAGCGGTTGAGGCAAGGGGGGGAAAAATAAAAATACACACTGAATATTTGTTAAAAGTATACAGTTTTAATCTGTAATAGGTAAATATAAAGAACTACTTTATAGTTGAATAATGATATTAATATTTCTGACAGGTATTATAGACCTGGCTAAAATAAAAGAAGTCTTGTAAGGCTTGAGTGGATTTGGTATAATTGATCTGTGTTCTCCGAGCAGCCTAAGCAGACCTGGCTGCTGGCAGCCCTGGTCCTGCCCTGTTCTTCTTTTCTGTACCGCTCCTAGGCTACACAGCCCCACACCTTATGCTTTGGTGCTAGGTTGCTGTGTGTTAGCTTCTGGGAGCCATGGAGAAGAACACACGAGTTAGTCTGTCACTAGTTGAACGTGCTGAAATAGCTCATCTCAGCTGCACTGCCACATGAGATCTGCAGCCAGGGCAAAGGGAGCAGTGGAGACTTCGTGACTGGGGCAGGGCAAGAGGATTGGGGTCTTGACAGCAGTAAGACTGGCTTTGGCTGATACGGAACTGCAGCTTCTTCAGTTTAGCATTTAGATGCTCACTTGCTTGTCAGATGAGTCTGCAAGGTTTAAAATAAATCCCTACAGCGAAGTTCTGGACATGCAAGCAACTTATGACAGGGTAATTTATTTATGTATTAGCTTTGTATATATTACCTTGCCATAGGATCTGCTACTGTGTGGCATGTGCAACGAATACGAGGTGGTTCATACAAAATAGGTTACTTGAGCTTTGTGGCAGTTGAAGTGTAGATACAGGAGCTGCTAATAAAATTCACATTCCATCAGCTGTCCGGTAAACTGTTCCTATATTTAAATCTTTAACTTTAATTAAGCTGCTAACTTCTGCAGTTCAGCCAGTAGAACTTTGGGCACAGGCTGCTCTAACCTCATTATAAATTCTGAATACAATGTGTACACTGGAATTTTATCACCTTTTAGATATTAAAAATTGTGGAAGGATTTGAAAATAAAGTGTGTTTACTTTCTTTCTGAACCAAACTTTCAAAAACATCTGAAAAGCACTTTGAACTGGAGGAGAAAGTGTGAGTAAAAGCCAATCTTTGGAGCTCCATTGTCCATAAAGTTTTTAATACTAGTTAGAGTTAAAATACAAATAATATAGGATAATTGTTTTGTCATGATTATTCAGTATTCTTTTAAACTTCAACTTCCTTTCTGTCTGCAGATTGGTGGTTACTGGTGTATTCTAGAGCAGCTGTTCGTAACTATAGAGCTTGACTATTACGGATGTATTGGCTGATGTGTTTCTGCTGGTGGGATGATGGACTTATTCTTTTGAACTTTTTCTCCTCAGCCCTCCATTCTCCGAGAATCTTTGTATCTCTGAAATTTCCAGCTCTCTAAAGGTTGCTATTAAGATGAGAGATGGGCAGAAAAAGAGCCTCACTTCCTTGGGCAACTAAAAATGGCCTCAGTAAGAGTTTTAATTACTGTGTGTCAGGAGGAGAATACAGTTAAAAAACAGAAATAATTTGCTTGAAAAACCACATTCTTGCTTGAAGTAAAAATATGCCTTTTAAAAATATATCTGGGGAAATCAAATGACAGCTACAACTGGGCTATTCTGGATTAAGCAAGAGATATGTTGGTCTTGTATGTGACCAAGAAATAAATAATTACCATCTTCTTAATAGGAAATATACAAGAAAAAGTCCAAGAAGAGCCAAGGCAAAATAAGCAAACATAGAAATGCAGCAGTCATTTACTCTCACACCTAAGATGTTAGGTGTTGTTTGTTAAACTATCAGAAGTGTTGCTCAGTGGGTATCAATAGTTATAATGACTTCTATACCATGGAAATGTAAAATAACTTAAAGAACAGAGGATGTGAATTGTTGCAGCCTTTAAAAAGGGAACTGATGATGATCTGCCTTAATCAACTTCTTATGCCTTTGTCAATATTTAGTTTCATGTTAAAGCGATTTAAAATAATTTTGGTAAACCAGAATATTTCTCTATTGCAGCAGCATGGTTAGTGTTGCTTAATATATCTTTTATTTTTTATCCAGCTGAGCATAACTAAGTTCCCAATCAAATCTTTTGTTGGAGACATAAAATGAGTAACTTTTGTAGTAACTGTGGGTAGTTCTTTAAAAAATGAAAACCAAAACCCAACACTTGTTCACTAGTGCCAATGAAAGGGATGACTCAATCCCTTTTTGTGGATGGCATTTGCAGTACCACTTCCTCTTATTTTGTTCCATGCCTGGAGTGGTGTGTGTGGAGTTCAGAGCTCTTCCCATTTAGCCTTCTCTTTCACATCTTTTCCTTTCTCTTCCTTTTCTTTCTTTTTTTTTTTTTTTTAAGGCAACAAAATTATTAAACTTTTCCTTTTATTTAATTTTTAAGCCTTTGCTTGTTTTGTAAAATAAGTAAATCCAATTTTATTTTTTTTCGTGTAGGGCCTGCATTACTGATCTTGGAACAAACAACTTAGTTTGTTCCAAGAAAAATACATCTGTGGACTTGGCTGTTTAGAATAATTGTAAAAAGCTCTAAAGCATTCCATATTTTGTATGGAGCCTTGGAATGATCGAAGTTTTTCATATTACAGTGTAGATCTAGCAAAAAATAGTAAGTGAATAGCTTTTTAATTTATATCTGTAACACTATGAATGGATGTGGAGATCAGTAACATTGGTTTAAAGAATCGTTATTTTTATTTCCCCTTTTATGTTGTGTACTTCTGTATTGTGTCAAGAAGTACAATGGAATTGAAAACCAAAAGGCAGATGTTAAAGTTAACATGTTTTGTTATGTTTTTCTTTGTAGAGTGTAGCTATTTTCATACTCACAAAGTAATTCCTTGTATTCAAAATTTGCATTGCCTTGAATGTAATTTAATCTTACTAAGTATCTTGGGCCATGGGATGAACCCTATATATTTCACAATTTTGGGGAAAGTGAAATCACCACCCTTGGGAGGTTAAGAGGTCCAATTTTATTTGCAAAGCGGTGTTTGTCTTTTCGGTAGTGCTTAGGACTGTGGTCAGTACTTGGCCAATGCAAATAAAACCTCCTCTTCATACACAGCCTACAAAATAGCTTGGAATATGCCACGACAGAGGCAGTGAGAATAGGAAGTGTAGGAGGAGGACTTGACTGCTTCTTTAAGATTACATTCTGCCTGAATGCAATGCTTAATTCTTATTTATTTATTTTCCTGCGTGCTTATCTTGGCAGTAGTATAGACTGGTAATATAGTCTGATATAGAGCGGGGGAGGGAAGTATTTCTGTAGTTTTCATTAAATGAAGCTTTTACCCAAAGACAATTTGGTTATGGTTTCTTTGGACTGTCTGCTGCAATTACTTCTACAGGCTGCTAATCAGATGTACTATTTTATTAACATACCAGCTATGCTAATTTCTGTATAGATGATCTTGTTTGATCGTGGTGAAATAGGAAAACTTGAAAATATTTTTTATTTATGCAGTTCCTTAATCTGAATGAAAGTGATGGACAAAAGGTGAGCACTTGATTGATTTATCAGAAATTAAGCTACTCTTGCAAGCAGTTATTACCTATTATTTTAACTGTTTATTGAAAGCAGCTTTTGAAAAGTGTTGCCTTTCAATGTAGGAAGGCTGCTTTTTTCTTTTTTTTTCTTCTGAATGTAAAGATTAGGAATGCAAAATGACCTGTCCATTTTCTTTAGTAAATGCAAAATACCTTATTGTCTGTTATCAAACAATAAAATAAGATTGCTTTTTTTGAAGTCTTAATGGCTTTATCCTGGTGGCTAGTAACTGAGTATGCTTTTAATCATTTGACATCTAATGTTTAGACTGAGAATACCTTAAAACTTTTTTTTTAAAATAGTTAGATTTTAACTTTCAGGCACATCTGATTATTATAATAAAATTATATGCATAAAAAGGCTTATGATTGTTGTGTAAGACTATTTCCATATACAATACCAGTCCCGTGCAAAGTTTTCTAATCAGTCTTTTTGTAATTTATGTGTTTACCAGATTCTCTAAAGATAACCCAGTATTTTATTTTTTGTCAAGTTGCTGAAGTCTTTGTTTCAGTCTGCTGTTCTTAATACAATTTCATCTCCTAGCTCATACCAGTAATTGTGGGGTTTTTTTTGGAAAGGGGGCTTTCATGGTAAGGAGAGGCGTGACTGTCTGCATAGTACCTGTAATATTAATTCCCTTTTCTTAGGTGGTTTAGGTGGGAGATTATTTAATTTCAATTGTGGAGGTTTACTTAAGTCTTAAAGTTGGACTTCATAGTTCTTGTAGAACTGTTTATTCATGCAAAGAATACCTTTTTGCACCGTGACACTTAAGTCATTGTTAGCCATCAGCTATACCTTATTTTTGTACATTTCTTTACAATATTTGTGTGTTGATATTGATATAATGGCAAAGAAAGAGATCTTGGCCTTTTTCCTTTTTTTTTTTTTTTTTTGTTTTGGTCATTATTACATCAATAATGGAGTAGGATATGGTCTTTTAAGTCATTGTCCCTTGCCCCTCAAAATCAAAACCCTGAGCAGTGCAGCTGCACTGCTAGCAAAAATAGGGGGTTTATTTCAGTTGCTATTCTGACAGCTTATTCCTGTGTGTCACAGCAATAAAATAGACATAGAACTGATTTTTACCCGAACAGGAAAGAGAAGCATGGTTGTGCAACCCCATAGCTGTAGCCACATTACAGGGTAGGTTTGCTGACTGACAGAGGGTAACAGCCTCCCGAGTGGCTTGTTCTTATTCAGATGTATGGGGCGACCTGTAGGGCAAGAAGACTATCTGGTTCCCTTCTGTATCAATCTCCAATTCTTCGAGTGCAGGAGGAAAATCTCTTTCTATCCTTAGTAGCATTCCCAGTTTGAAGGTCTTTATGCTGCTGAGGAGTCTGCTGTGATAATCTGACCCTAGGGCCAGATTGACAGGGTGTCGGGCCGTACTCTCCAGCTTCATCACTGTAAAGTGAAAGGTGTGCTCAATGCTTCTTCCCCACCCCACTTATTTGTTGTTTTCTTTTTGGTTTTCTTCCTTTCTCTCCCATCCAGAGACCCCCTGAGAAATACATTGCTGTTGCCGTATTGATTTGGTAGAACTCTAAATCCTGTTGTTTTAGTTAGTCTTTTATGATGGTTAATGTAGGTGATATGCATATCAACCTGTGTTGGATGTGTACTAATTTAAAAAAAAAAGTTTGGGGCATGACTCAGCTTGATCTTCTGATGCTTTATAAAGGTATTTTCTTGCTCTGGTTTTAATTTCTGCTCTATGTTTTATTATATTTAATTTTTCTTAATCTTAAAATAACTTCTAAAAAATCTTTTCTGATATATTGGATCTAGCAGATGTCCCAAGTAAACAATTTTCTCTGTGAACAGAGATGATTTTGTAGGTGGTTTCAAGGTGGTTTACCTACTCTTATTTTGCCTTCTTTCCCCTTCCATCTCTGTGTAAAAAAACAAAAAACAAAAAACAAAACCAGTTGCAGGGTAGTGGTTAAGTTAAATCACTTTGCTCTCGGTGATTCCCTCATTCTGTAGAATTTAGTCATGGCTACACCTTTTGACAGACACTGAAAATTACATATTTTAGATGTAGTATAATGCTTTAGTGTGACTTTTCTATTTTTTGTTCCTAAGAAACTGTGGCCAAATTTGTATGCTTGAGCTAAGGTGGAAGAGGTCAAATAATTCAGAAGCACAATGAATACCCAAGCTAATGTTTAGTTGCCTTGTCAGCTAAAACCAAGGACTGTGATTTTTATGAGGTATTTTGGTTTAGTTATAGGGACGGTCATCCTAAACAAACTATTCTGCTCCATTTGAGCAAGGAAGTGAAATTGAATGGGTGCTTCGCTTTTCTTCCATTGAGTTTCTTCTTTTCTTCCACTTTACCTATTTGCATGCTTTGCATGTCATCCAGTTCTGCTCTGTTATGTCAGTGTAACTTGAGGAATTGCATAAAATTTTCATGAACTTCATAACTAATAGCAATATTTCTTTATATTAGTGTAATTAGAACAATTTCTTCTTCAGGTCTGTATATAGCATTTGAGTGTTTCTTAGAGGAATGGATTCGTGTCAACTTCCCAAACAGTGAAATAAAAATAGCAATTCTAGCTTGTTTGACAACTGCTGAAAGTCTAGGATTGTTTTGGTAAGTTTTCTGAAGTATACACACTCATCTTCTCTGGGAGATGTTGATGGAGAGTTTCAGTGTAATTACCTTATTTATGCTTCTATTGCTTTTATTTTTTTTACTAATTTTTTTACAGCCTTTTAAGGGTTTATTAACCTTTATGGATATTGTTATGACACTAACCTAAGCCTCAAAGTGAAAAGGTTTGTCCCTTGAGTGGGGTCTTTTCACTGTGGTAAACTTACAGCTGTATCCCCTGTTGCTTGGCAAACAGTGGCCAACGCTGTAGTTTTCTTGCTTCCCCTTGTGAAGTACACTATGAATTCAGAAAGTCCATAAATTCTTAAATAAATATTTTTATTAGTCATTGGCTTAAACTGCTTTAATTTAGGTGGGTATTTATTTAATGGTTTTGAGAAGCAGCATTGCACACTATTGTGGCATGAATGATGGCTTGTGTAGATTGAATTACCATTCCAAATGAAAGCTTCTTCAGTCATGCATCTTTTCTTTTTTGGTTTGTTTTTGTTTGTTTGTTTTCCTGCACAAGATACCTACTTTATTAAATTCACATGAGGGACTAGCCCTAGCATTTGGTGAGAATAGTTTCAGCCAGAAAGCTGTTGTCTGTGGAGCCCTCTTTCTCCCTTTCTGGGGTGACAACAACGTGATTAGTGAAAGAAGCAGGGAATTACAAAACCTCCAAGGATAGTTTCATGCCTAAAACATTTAGAAGCTACCCTGGAGTATAATTTTTTTTTCTTCTCGTATTTATAGTCCCTCTGATGGCAGATAAGACATCTAACCATACTTTGGAAAAGTGCTCTTAATTTTCCAGCCACCCTACATGTGGCTTTAACCTTACTTGTAAAAGAATTAGGCATTCAGTGTTGCAACGAATAAATGAGACCATTTGAACACCTGTAGTGTTGTGTAAAACTAGGTACTTTAATCTTAAATATTTATGGTTTTGGAACTGAAATACTCAGGATTAAGATACTTAATTGTTTAGAAAGTGCTGTCTACAGTTCCTTATTTATAATAAACTCTCAGATTTCGTTGAGATTTTACCGTGTTAATGAATTTCTCATGCTGTGGTGATAAGTGTGGCAGATAAAGTCAGTAGGAAGTTAATAATTCACAAAAGGATTTTAGTGATGTGCAATAAATAAGGCACAGGCTAATCAATTGATGAGGAGAGCGGGGAAAATACTGATTATTTGACTCTTTAACTTTTTGTTTTAACCTGAACAAGGTAGAGTCCTATTAAAATCCATGGTGATCCAGTTAAAGATTCTTTTCTAATGCATGTGTGTAAGTAGGTTAATTGGGATTGCACATGGAACTCTGCTTGTGATACTGCCCCGCTTCAGAATGTTTTACAGAGTAGACAATATTGTGGTTTATTCCTGCTTACAAATTCCTAGATTTAAATCAATTATCTTTATACTTTTTAATATCAATTATATTGATCTTCAAAGGGCTGGAATTACCTTGACTTTCCTCTTTTCTTTCTATAGCATAAATTTCTTCATTTCAGTCAAAAATAGAACTGCTGGCATTAGTATCCTTAATTACATTGAATAGTCAATAAAGCAGTCATGGTAGGCAGTTTTCTAGTGGGCATTGATTACTGACAGCATTTCTGTGTGACCTGGGAATCAGCTTCAACTTCAGGTCTTCGCCAGTCATTTCTGGCTCCACTAGTGCTCTCTTAATTCTGATTTGTCCTTGTCATGGCTTATGCCTGGTGTTTGCATTTCTTGATTCCTCATCCCAGTTGTGTAGCTCCAGCTCAAGTGTCCTCTCTGTGTTGTGGTGGTGTCCTCTCCTTGTGGGTCTTCCACTCTCATGTTTGTTCTCTACCAGCAACAGTGGATGAATTGAGAGTATTGGAGAAAGATGCCCTCGTTCTGGTTCTCACTGGCACTCTTAACGTTAAAAACAAATAGTTAAAGCAAATTGTGGAGCATGCTCTGTGTACTTGTTTAATTAATACACCCATGGAAAGTTTTCAAAAGCCTGTTGCATCTCTGCATTTGGATAGATTTGGAGAAAAGCAATACTAAAAGGTACAAACCGATACTAAGGCTTGTCACATTTCCATTACCAATTTACATATATGAAGTACTACTTATAATTGTATTTTAAAGGTGGTAACATAAGATGTTTTCCTCTGACCTTGTTTCGGAAATTAATGAGTCGTTTCTTCTGAAGCTTCCACAAGTGTACCTGTCAATTGTATGAGAAAGTAAACTTAATTTTAGCAAAATTTTTAGCAGCTGGAAATGGGAACTTTTAAGGGAATATAATGGGCAACATATAATCATCAAGTTATGTCACAGCTTGATGCAGTTTTTTTTATAGTTATTTTAAAATATTCTTAAATGAAATGTGTTGTATACAGTAATAGGATAATTGTGTATATTTAAAATTATCCTATTTTCTGTCAATATGGAGGGCTACAGTGATTAAAAGACAGGTTTTCAGCTATTTATTAGGTTCAGTTTAAATTTTAACTTTTAAATTTTAACTTTTTGTTTCTCTGTAGGATTAGTATCTCAGTACTTGCCGGTAGTTTAGTTGGAGATAACAGTTGGCTGTTTTCATTTACAGGCAAATAAAAAAATTTAGATTGCTCAAATGTGAGGTTCTTAAGGATTTTTGCTTACACTAACATTACTGTATCAAAACTATAATCTTGGCAGTGTTTCTGTAGACATATTTCAAATTGGTTACACCCATCTTTTGTCTACATAATGCAGGGCTTTAGTTCTTAGGACAGAATTATATTTACAGGGGTGATGGAGGCAATTTCCCTGTTGCTGCATCATCTGTTTCAAATGACTTCTTACCCATGCGTTCCTTCTTACACACTAGTTACTGCCTTTTTAAATTCATAGTCCTTCACCAGAAAATGTTTTTTCTGCAGACATTTTGCAGTTGCAGTCTCTCAGCAACTGACTTCCAGAGATGAAGTATTGCTTTGAATGATCAAGTCTTAATGTTAAAATGCTTACTAATTTATTTAAAGATTGCAACACAGTATTGCCATATTAGGAAAGAGTAATGAAACAATGTTTCAATAAAGGATTTAAAATTAATTTTTCTGGGGAAGAAATCATCATATTCTTGGCAAATGCATAATCTAAAAATTGTAGTCTGTATTGAGTAAGACAGGTCCATTTGGGCCAGTATCCTGTTCCACCTAAACAGAGGCTAGGTAAGGAAGAGAGTTTATTAACTAGAATGATGCCAAGTGAAACCTCACTTGAGCCTACCCCCAGCTTCTCAAAATGCCCAGCTCATTAAGTTCCTGAGCTTTAAGTCAGATCATTGCATTTAATAGGCGTGATAATTTTTACTTCCATGAATGCTTATTGCTTTTTGAACTCAGTGTAACATTTTAGTATCCATAAAATTTCATTGCAAGAATTATCATGACCTAAATTTCTAAAGAGCACTTCTGATGGGTTTGCACCTGTTCTATAGTAATTTAATTGATACCTCCCAGACAGTGAACAGTCTGTCATCCTTGTTTTGTTCAGAATACTACAGCCAGAGTAGTATTTAGCATAGCAGTGTATTAAAAGTATTGTTAGCTTTTATGGAGTTTTGGGGGTACAATGTAATTGTCCATATACTGTCTATGTAACTAATAAGTCTTCAGTTTCATATCAAATTTTTAAAGCATTTTTTGTCCTGATATTAAACAAGTGTTGCCACTGTGTTCTGTTTTCAGCCAGTTTTGCTATGCAGAATTTCAGCATTGCTTTGATCAAAGGCATTGGTTTATTCTAAAGAATACTTGAAAATAAAATATGTATCTAGGTTGATGATTTGTTGCATTTGAGACAGCACTGTTTGAAAAGAATAACATTATTAAGTTCAATAGAAATGGTGATGGGCTTTTAACTACCAATGTGCTGCCATGCTGTATGGTAATGATTGCTCTGTGTATTACATTTTAAAAAACTATTTCACATAGCTTAATTTAATCAGATTGTTGTCAGGTTTTATCATTTGTGGGAGGTTTGGGTTTTTTCCCTAGCTCAGTAGTTGTTGACCTACTTGTCTGTTTTATAAATAGTCTCCCTGTGTAAACTAAAACATAGTATTTGAGTAATAACTTTTTCAAATTGTTTATATGTTCTTGGAGGTTCTTATATGAATTTCCAATTAGAATGGGAAGGCCAAATAGTGTAAGTGTTCTTATGTTAAGCAGATGGGAAATTTAAATGACAGTAAAATATAAATGGAATGAGGAGCTTTGATACTGAACAGTATGCTTTCTGTCAAATATCCATTTAATTTACTTGTTAGAAGCTGGTACCTAGGCTGGCTGTTTTTGATGCTTTCTTTTCCTTTCTTAAAAGGAATGGGAAAATGTCATTTGATTGACCTAGTTTATCTTCTAGTTTTAAACTAGGTTAAATTAAAAATACAAATACTCATTTCCTTCAAAGGCACTGGATAAACTGTTTTAATTATTAAAATACTTATTGAGTAACAAGATGTCTTTAAATTGGATTTCAGCAGGTTATTGTAGATAACGTTGTAGATGTAATTTGTAATCTTCATATTTTCTGTGAATAAAGTGTAACAGAGATGCTGTATGACTTGTTCCATTGGGTTGGAGAACATTAATTGGATACAAGTTTAATCTGAAGAATGTGTTGCAATACAGCTATGGAAAAATAACCCTGTTGTAGGTATCACTTTTTTGCAACACATATTTAATAAATCTTTAGCGCATTAAATCCTTCTAATTTCTTCCATTTGAATTGTATTATTTGTTTTAACTGGGTTGATGGCTCTGATAGTTCATTTTAGCACCTGCCATGGTATGCTTTCTCTTTACTGCTTTGTAAATGTCTGGTTTGTCATTTTCAGATGTAGTTTTGACTTAAGTCAGCCCTTGTTCTAAACTTTCATAGTTTGCGGTGTCTCTCCTTGGTTGTAGTTTGCCTAATGGGGCAGCGCTGGCAGTCATCTTAACCAGTGCCTACATATTGGTCTTGGTTTTGAGAACCTCTTGCATTCTTGTTGTTAGGCAGATTATGCTCAAGTCTGCTACAGGCTTCTGTCTACTTACAGTACATTTCTTACATAATTTCACTAAATGACATGAAAATAAAAGAAAAGATAAATGCCAGTTATTTGGTACTGAGAGGAATGCAGACGTTGCTTTTTATTTTCTTCAGCTTCCAGTGGTAATGAATGAAATGGTTGCTTTGGCTTGCTTTTTTATAAAGAGTTTTGAAATGCTTCTTAAAGGCTTTTCCAAGTATCAACCATTGAATTACTTTGGAGAGTGCTTTTAATCATATTTTTGTCCAGTGTCAAGTAGATCATATTATGTGAAGAAGTTTTCGATTTTATCCAGTTTTCAGGTTTTTGTTTTCTTTTGTATTTTATGACATTTTAAATAGCTGGGGGGGCGGGGGGTGTTCTGTGTATGTAGTATGTAATTTTGTTTATTGGAAAATCAAGGTAAAGTTTTGTAGGAGCACCACTTTACATTTTATTACTTATAAATAACTTTTAAACTGTTCATTTTGCTCTGCTTTGTTTACAGTTTAAAATGTACACTGTTAAATTTCCAAAATACAAGTTTTATTGAGAAAGTTTAATGTTAAATTAAGGAAGCAAAACTTGCAGATAGAGGGCTTGAGCTTAAAACTGAAGCAGGTAGTTCTTTTTTGCAGGAAAATGTCGTGACGCACATTACAATTACTTGCTGTATTTTGTGAACATTTGCCATGTTGTTTATTGGTTGCGATAGTGAAACATTAATGTAGCAATTATCTTGATATTAAGCAGTCAAATGTTAAAGGCTTTCTGACAACTTGACATATGACTTTGGGATTAACTAGCTGGTTGTTCATTTCAAAGAAGTTTAGCTCCGATTAAATTTACCTCGTTGCCTGAAGCTTCAGACTATGTAAATCTGCAGCCTGTCACTTCCTGTGATTGCTGGATTCAGCACATGCTTTTGAGAATGCTGTATTTTCACAGGCTTTATGTATTCTGCTCACAGTATTTGCTGAGCAGGAACTGTAGCTAAAAATAACTAAAATGAATTTCTCTGTCTCTCCTTTTTCGCTGCAGGATGACGTAGCTTTGCCAAGGATTTATCAGCTAAGCAGAAAATGAGCTTAACATCCTGGTTTTTGGTGAGCAGTGGAGGCACTCGCCATAGGCTGCCACGAGAAATGATTTTTGTTGGAAGAGATGACTGTGAGCTGATGTTACAGGTAATTGCATCAGCCTTACATGTGCAACTGCTTAAATCATGAACTTAATGCACCAGTTTTATATACCTTCTGAAAATTAAATTCCACGGATGTTGGGGGAGCAATTGTTTTGATTAATTTTTTGTGTTCTTACAAAAAGTTAGTTTAAATGTATTGCCATCAACCATAGAGTTATTGTTGAAGTTCAGAGGATCATATTGTCTTCATATAAATCACATACTGAATGCAAGAATAAAGACAAAATAAATTTTGCAATATGACCAGTAAAGTAGGCTGTGTACTCCCATAAAATGTGATGATGCTAAGTGCACTAGATGCTTTTGAAAAGAGCTTTCTTTTTTTCTGCAGCTCGTAATCTAATTTATTCACATGATTTGATCTAACTCTATCCCCACGTTCTGAACTTGTTGTACAAAGGCAAATGAAGTTAGTAGAGAAGGATATGTCGCTATCTCTAAGGAAGTTAAATGACTCAGTCTCAGTTTCAGTGGAACTGTAAAAATACAAGCCTTAGTCAAAATAGCTTGATACTTCACTAACTTCCTCAACTTCCAGAATTGTGATGCAGAACTCTTAGTGTAACTGTACTGTTATGTTGCCATATTTCATGCACTTTGTCCTGTCAAAGCTGTAGTCTTGTGAGCTGCTTCTTTCTAGTATATGTATTTTTGAATGGTTAATTCTAGTGGTTGGGGAGTTTCTTCTTGAATTCTTATCTTTGGTTACAGTAGAACTCTTAAGAGGGCTCAACTTCAAAACTAATATTCGCAACCCTTCTAATGATTCAATAAAATATTTTCTTTTGGATTTTTTGTAACCAAGAGCATATGTGAAGCCATTAATGGCCAAATTAGAATCTCACTTACAAATGAAGTGCCTGGAAATCTTTTTTAATGTGTATTACTCAGAATGTAGTATCTCTAGTAAACTGCATTTGGCTTTCAACCTCAGAAAGAAGGCATCCAAAGATTTTTATTGGTGAGGAAAATACTTTGTGCAGTTAAAAAGTAGTTGAAAATACTCTTAATATCCCTTCAAAGACATACAGTATGATGTCTTGGTGATTTATGAGGGAAGTATTTAAAAACAAAAACCCAAACAAACCAACAAAGAAACACAAAAAACTCCAAAACAAACAAATAAAAAAAGCCAGTCAAAAAACCTAGCTTCTTTTAATGGACTGGTGTCTCTGAATAAGGGAGCCTTTTCTTCCTTGTCTCTCCCCTATGTCATCTCCTGTCTGTGGGTGATCAGTTCTTAGAGTGCAACTGAATACTCAAGCATTTATTATTTTGTGTTATAAAGCTTCAGTCATCATCACCTTCAAAAGTAGCTGCCTCTTTGATTAATGTTGTGAATAGATTCCAGTAATTGACAAATGTTATTTGCTGTGTATTGTCTTCAGAGGTAGTAAAAAGAATCAAGGGGCCTGGTTATTTTCAAGAATATTCTCTTCAGCCTGGTGTTATGTTGGCTCTACATGCCAGCATGACTGTAACAACACCACATACTGCTGAAGGGGGAGGAACCCATTAAAAGGGAAGCTAATAATGTGTTCTTGTTCTGTATGTATAGCTCTTTGTGTAGGCCCTTCCTTTCCACTCTTTACAAATTAGTTGTTCTCTTACTGCAAAGCATGTGGACAATGCATGATAAAGAAAGCAGAATGTAATGCTTTTATTCATAACCTCTTGACAGAAAACATGTTATAAAAGCCTTATTAAAAAGCATTTAAATTCTGTTGCATGCTTGATAGAATTATACCTCAGATCTGTACCTAACCACCGTTGTTCTAACAAAGGTTTTGTTCATGTCTAGCAATACCAGTTTGGTTTAACTGGGTTATTTTCTAAATATGCTCAAATGGTGTGCAGTCTTTGTCTTTAGCTAACTGCTCCAATGCAGCACGTTGCTTGTGGATAAATACCACGTTTTCCCACTTCTTTCACCATTATGTTTAGAAAACGTGTTGAATCTCGATGGGAGAATCATCCTGAAGGTGTTTGGTAGTATGAGTAATTTCTGAAGAGAAATACTCTTATTTTCTGTATTCTGAACATTTTCTTAGTAGTGTGAATTGGATTGAAGAGTCTTTGTCTGAAATAATGCTAGTTACAAATGTATTTTAACTGAAGATGGAGTTTTCCTCCTTATATTCATATAGCTCTTCACAGAGTTATCCTATGATTTTCGTTATTTCTGCAGTCATGTGTAAATCTTTGTATTGGGTCTGGCTGGGATGGAGTTAATTTTCTTTTTAGAAGTCCTTATTTTACTGTGTTTTGGATTTGTGACCAAAACGGTGTTGATAATACAAAAATATTATAGCTGTTACTGAACAGTGTGCGCACAGTTTCAAGGCATTCTTTCTTCCTCACTTTTATCCTCCTACACACACGTGACTATGTTGGGGGTGCACAAGAAGTTAAGAGGGAACACAACCAGAACAGCTGTCCCAAGCTGACCAAAGGGATATTCTGTGCAATATAATGTCATGCTTAGCTGTAAATCTGAGGGAAGGGACTTCGGGGAAGGTAACCACTGCTCAAAGACTGTCTTGGCATTGGTTTGCTTGTAGGAGGTGATGAGTGACTGCCTGTGCATCATTTCTTTTATGTCTTCTTTCTTCTTCCTCTTTCCTTTGCTACTTAAAATATCTTTAACTCGACACATGAGTTTTCTTGCTTTTGCTCTTCCTCTTCTCTTCCCCATTCCACTGGGACAAAGGGGACTGAGTGAGAAGCTGTGTGGTGCTTAGCCAGGGCACCACAGTCTTACAAAAAGTAATTTTGATAATACTTAAATTTGAATAGAAGGCGGCAGTAACAAATCAGCAGGAAAAATGGTGTTTGAAAGATTTGCACAATCTTTTTCACCAGTAAGGATTGTGTGCAATGAAAAAAACGTGTCTGATTATATGCAAGAAATCTGAGCCTGAGGAGAACTTTAATGTTTTGCAGAATTTCATGTGTTTTTCTAATAGTCACAGACTTGAGTAATCATTCTTTACCATTTCAGAAGATCTGACAAAATGTCATGAAGCTGTAAGGATCTTCCCTGTCACTTCCATTTTACCTTTTTTTTTTTTTAGTAGGAAGTAGCATATAAAGAAAATAAAACATTTGATTTATAATACAATTTGTATTTGAATAACATAATTGAAAGAAGATCAGAAATTTTTCTTATAATTTAAGTAAAGATAGGGTAATTCTTGTGCTTGCAGCATTACTTGAATGTGGAAAAGTGTAATCTCTGCTTGACATCGTAGGCTCAGCAGAACACCCACATCAATAAATTGAATTTACTGAGATAGGTTATTAAAAGTTAGTAGAAAATGAGCGATACTAGTTTATCTTCCATTAAGCATAGAAGCATATCTACCATTAAGAACACTTAAATGATGTTGAATAGTAGTGCAGCTTTTATTGGCATCTCTTCCTTAATTCTTCCTCCATCTTTTATATCCTGGTTCCCCTTCTATACTCGTCAAGACTGCAGAGCAAATTAGCTCAAATTATAAGTCAACAAATAACATAGTAAGTATATGCAGAAGAGAATTGATTTCTCTTTTTTGAGGAGAAAGTGACACAGTCAAAAGATGCCATGGAAAGGAAGAACAAGGAAGTAAATTGAAAAGAAAGAAGGAAAATAATATTATCAGGTCTCAGAAATCAGGAAGGAACAAGATGATACATGGGATTCTGAGAAGAGAAGGCATTTCCTTAGGAATCATGATTGCATGGTCTGATGCCTTGAATTGGCTAACACACCCATAACCTGGGACTCGTAGAACTGTCAGATTCCAGATGTCAGTACGTAAATAAGCACAGAAATCTTGGTCAGAATTTTACCATTCTCACTGCTATATGGTCCTGAACAATGAGTTGACTAGCAAGGGTAGAAAATGCAAACCTGCAACTGGAAAGAATACTGTTGGAAGAAATTTGCTGCTATGCAATCACGTTAGGATACTACACAAGCAGAATTGCCAGAAAGCAGACTGAGTGCTCAGCTGGGGAACATGAGCTGTAGCGTCCATCCAGTTGTGAACTCTTCTAGATGTCAACACATGAAGGAAGTGTACATCCAGCCCTACCTCTTCCCCGCTTGAAGTCAGCACCTCAGGCTACAAATACTTGACTGTGGGCAAGTGCTAAAGGAGGAAATGAGCAGTTAAGGGAGGTGGAGTTCTCAGAGAAAGTAATGGCAAGAATTGTTCCTGATCTATGGGATGATAGATGTGATGGGTTTACTTCACATTTGGATGCGAAGTAAAAAAATAATTAAATAAATGGCTAAGTGCTTAAGGAAGAACTGGTCAAAGAAAAAGAGTCAGCACTTATGGGAGTAGTAATTCAGGAACCACTCAGCCATTTAGTGAAGAATAGCTAATTTGTTTAGGAAATTGAGATCAAGAAGAAACAATTTGAATCTTGTATACTGTGTTAGGTATCCAGAGCAATACAATGGAAGATTTAGTGATGCATGACAGGAAATAGCATGGTTCAGAGAGAACAGCAATGCCATACAATCATATTCACGTTTTCAAAGGTGCATGTAGTTAAGGAGAGAGAGAGAGAAATAAAGGTGAAATTGATGATGTTAGATTAAATCAGTGATGTTCAGCTAGCTTGCAGCCCAGAAAGCCAACCATACTCTGGACTGCATCAAAAGAAGGATATTGAGCTGTTGGAATGGGTCCAGAGGAGGGCCACAAAGATGATTAGAGGGCTGGAGCACTTCTTCTATGAATGATGACAGGTTGAGAGAGCTTGGCTTGTTGAGCCTGGAAAAGGCTCTGGGGAGACCTTAGAGCAGCCTTTCAGTACCCAAAAGGGGCCTACAGAAGGGATGGGAAGGGACTTTTTACAAGCCATGTAGTAATAGGATATGGGGTAATGGCTTCAAATTGGAATTTAGATTTGATATCAGGATTAAATTTTTCACTATGAGGATGGTGAGACAGTGGAACAGCTTGCCCAGTTAAGTTATGAATGCCCTATCCCTAGAAGTATCCAAGACCTGGCTGGATGGGGCTTTGAGCAACCTGGTCCAGTGGAAGGTCACTGGCAATGGGCAGGGGGAATAGAACTAGATGATCTTTAAGGTCCCTTCCAACCCATTCTATGGGTTGGAAGCATTCTATGATACTATGATGAACTGTAAAAATATTATTTTTGGATAAGATATGGCTGATTTAGAAGCACACTGGGTGAATATTAAGAAAATAATTTTTCTGAGATAATTTTAGATTCTGCTGTGGTCACCCAGGGCCAGAGTTGGGTATGGTTATAGAGTGAATTTTTTCACATGTGGGACTATTTTTTTAATATCATTTGAAGAAATATATTATGTGGAAAGAAAATAATCTTGCTATTCCTAAGTAATAGTGGTCAATGCTATCTTCGTCTGTTTTTTAAATACTTACCCTTTTATCTTGTTTTATATATATATATATATTTTAGTCACGAAGTGTGGACAAGCAGCATGCTGTACTTAACTATGATCCCTCTACGGATGAACACCTGGTGAAGGATTTGGGCAGCCTGAATGGGGTAAGTTACCATCAGAAATGGATAGCCCCCCGTAGTCTTTTGTATGATTGTTTGGGGTTATTTTCTGAGCAAGGAGAGTATGACTTAACAAGTCATACTTTTTTAATGCAAGTTTGAAAATGTATTCTACATCTGTTCTCCAAAGAAATGGGGCTAACAGGAAGCCTAAAACAGGAAGCCATTTGCGTTTGTTGAAGCAAGTAAAATAAGAAGTGGTAGAAGCTGATGAAGCACTAAAAGAGGGACTTGGCTGCTACGGAGCTCATGTTCTCAGTGGAAATAGTAGCTAGACTAAAGGAATTATTGTCTAGTTAGTAGTTCACCACGCAGTATGGAGGCATTGCATATATTATTCTGTGACACACTTTGGTTTAAGTATGGTGTTACAAAATTATGCTTTTCCTCTTTTGACCTGAAAGCATGTAGGTAGAAGTATGTAAGAAGAGCACATTTGGAAAGACGTAGTAAGGGAAGCACTGAGAAGACAAAGACAAGCACTGAACTCCTCAGACTTAATGTTACCTATCTCAAAATTGGGAAGAAGGGGTTCCTTTGATATGTCTAGGTAAACATCTATAGAGCAACTGGCACCTCAAACTTGAGAATGAATCAGATCAAGCGAAGCAAATATCTGAAAGCTCCTTATTGGAGGCAAAGAGGCAAAGAAAGGAGGCAAATGAAGGCTTTTTAATATTTATTTTTACTAAATTCAAGTTTTGTGACAAGGCAAGGAAAGTCTGAAGGTATGACTATTGACTAAAGGAATAACAGGACTATGAAAAAAAAATCAAGTGGCTCAGCAAAAAATTACTGTGTACTGAATTTAATTTTTGATAACTGCCTTGAAACAGTGCACTGAGTTTCAAAATACAGAGGTATATTAAATATTTAAGGAGTAAATTTCTTATACACCTACAGCTATGCAAAGGAAAAAATGCTTCACAGTGTACTGGTTTCATATGGAGTTCAGAATGACTTTTTGGAAGTCTGAGTTAGTTACCTTAAAACACAGAAGAGCTAATGGAAGCAGACTAACAGGATTTTTATTTTGAAATACACTTCAAGATCAAAGACAAACACCTAAATCAATGCTAACGGGCAGAAGCTTGAGATTTCTCCATCAGCTTCTATTTTTTTAAACATTTGACAAGGCTTATTCAAACTAATATTTAGAAAGCTCTTGGTAGTGAATATCTATCACAGATGAACTCACAATTTTACTCAGTACATATTCCTGACATGGCCAAACATTTTAATTTATATAAAATAACAACCATATCTAGTGCGTAGAAGCTCATAAAGAAGTATCTAAAGGGCTGCAAAAATATGACAAAGTTACTAAGTTTTTAACGATCTATTCTAATAGTCAAAGTAGTTACAAAAGGTGAAGCTTACCTAGAATATTGTATATGCAAGCCCTAGAAAAGCCTTAAAATATAAAATAAAAAAACCTAAAAAATAGTTTTATATTTTTATATATATTTTTAATATAAAAAATAAAAAAAAAATACTCATAACTTTACATTTTCCCTATATTCGACTGTAATAACTTGACACATATAGACCTTTTGATACTGCAAAGGATACTGCAAAACTAAAGGCTAATATAGAATAAGCTAAAAAGGCTTACACACAATGTGGTTATTTCGTACATTTTTTTTTTGTTGTTGTTACGTATGAAGTACAGTTTCACATTCTTTTCTGTATGAAAAAGGAGAAAAAAGGAACAGCATATGAAATAAAAGTCCATTTCTTAAACAGACATACTAGAGGCTGAAATGCCTTTTTTTTTTAATGTAATACAATCAAGATTTTAATTTTTTTTTCCTGTATTTCTGAAATACAGAAGAGTAATAAATCCCTTTTTAGTTTTTTGGGTTTTTTCCTCTTCTTAATGTTATTTACTACAGCCCTTTAAATAATGTGCAGTAGAAAAGTCCCTCAAAAGCTACGTCTTCATCCTGGGCTTTGTACATCTAGATTTGAAAATAAAACAAAAGTAAATTTTAATCAGATTTACATGATATAAAAGTTTTATTTCCAAAATAAAGCTGAACTTATAAGAATGTAGCATCTTCCTTGAAAGAGATATGAGTAATCAGCTGTATGTGATCAGTCTCTTGTTCCTTGGTGCTACTTCCTTTGTCTTCTGTTAAAATCTAAAATGAAGCCTTAATTTAGGGGAAATGCAAGGCAAAAAAAAGATTTATGGTTTAGCTGGTATGAGATTGTTGCATTATTTGTTTTACATTCTCCCATACCTTAAAGAATCTACAGCTTTGTCCACATTTTTACTTTTCATAAAACTACACGTTAATACTGCGGATAAGAGATTAAATATCCAGGGTGCTTTTCAGACCTTGGAATCAGAATGTTTGGTAATCTGTACTGCCTCAGACTGCCAAACAATATGACTGGTGAAACTGGGCAAACTTTCAGAAACGCAAATTTTACTCCAGATCCCTGAAAGCTCATCTGATTTCTCCAACTATGTTTCCATCAGGGATTTCAAGGAGGAAAGGATTATTTATTGTACAATAACTGAATTTTCAAAAGGTATTGTCAAGCCTACAGAATTTGCTCTGATTTGCTGCTAGCTGGTGTAATAATGTTGTTTCTGCCTACAAATGTTGTTACACCTACTCTTTCAGGAGTCGCAATATATTTGGACTGCTATTTGGAGTTACTGAGATGTCGTAACTTCATTTCTCCTTCAAGTCAGTTGACAGTGTTTAGAAACAAGAAGCTACCTTGGAACTCTTATATCAAATGTTAAATGCTGTACAAATGTGATGATAAATCGCTTCTGACAGCTAATTCAGTTTGAAAAGCAAACTACAAGAAAAATAATGAGTGGAGCTTCTAATTTGAGGGAACATTAATCAACAATTCAGTAAATACTGCTAACAGGATTAAACTTGTAAGGAACTTTTCAAGGAACTTAACAAGCATGTCAGCAGCTTGTTTAGCAAAATTTAACCTGGTTTAACCTTCCTTGTGAAATATTTTGTGAAGTAGATGGCAATTTGAGTTTATAGTTTAATTCCACAGTGAATCACCAGTAGAAAATTTGCAATGCTGAAAACTTTCTTATAAAATCAGTTAAGTGATTTATCATTTTATTCTTTTGGAATTTAACGGTATCTCTGTCCTCGTTTATTTCTGTAGACGTTTGTGAATGATGTGAGGATTCCAGAACAGACATACATCACTCTGAAGTTGGAAGATAAATTGAGATTCGGATATGATATCCTTGTCGTAAAAATGCACAATGCTCTGACAAAACTTTTCTTGCTAGAAGTATGGTTGTGTTAAATGAGGAGTTCTCATACTATTTTAGAAGCAACTTTGAAATATTTATTTCACCCAGTGCTACAGAAATGCCTACAGAAGAGAAAATTGCGGGTTTTAGAATACTGTATTTTGGTCAGAACTGTTGATAAAGTACATTTCATTGTTTCTCTACTGCAAAAAACCTCAAGTTCCAATTACTATTTGAAACCTAATCTGCAACTTCTGTTTCACAAAGTAATGCTTCATTTCTTTGAGACAAATACACAAATATTTGTATCATATGAGACTGTATAAAAGTAGAGAAGATTACAAGTAATTACTCAGCAAATAAATAAAATTTAAATAAAAAATAAAATTTAAAAAATAAATTTATTTAAATAAATAAATAAAAGAAATCTTATATTATTACAACAGTAAGTATCTACTCAATGTTCTCTTTACAAATAGTAAATAATTATGGAGTTGCTTTGATGAATATGATTGTACGTGCTAGTCCTAGCAGTGACATATTTGTAGAGCAAGTGTCAGCATTCCAATTAATAGTAGGTTGCAGAACTGTTGCTTTTCTATGAGATCTATGAGGTCCTCTAGTGAATTGAGAAATCTTTCTGCTATTTTCCTTAGCATTTCTTACATACTAATCTTTTTACTGTCGTCAGGGGAGAGATGAGAGTCCCTGAAGAAGCACTAAAGGTAACAGTTTGTAGTTCCTAGATGTTCTTCTGTCATTTTGTATTAGTAACGTAGGATTTTCTTCATTCTTTGAGGTTGTTTTTTTTTTATTTAATGTCATGTAGCATGAAAAATTCACAAGCCAACTCCAGTTATCCCAAAAATCTTCAGAGCCAGAAGGGTCGAAGCAAACCAGCTCCAAAAGCTCAGAATCCAAGGTAGCAGACTCCACAGCTGAAGTGCACCACAAAACTACAGAAGCACTGAAATCTGAAGAGAAATCAATGGGTAAGATTAATTTTTGCTGCAGAAGCGCACGAACTTGGAAAGGATTTTTATTTGCCTTGCTAGGATGCTTGTGAAGGTCTATAGATAGATGTAAAAACCCACATATGTGAAATTTTAAACATCCTTTAAGTGTAATCAATAACTTTCAGAACTGTCTTTTTTTACTGTAGCATACACATGTACAGAAATTCTATTCTTCCAGGAGATCAGGTCAAAACATCCAATCATCCAAGGTAGAAGTCTTAAGTGTATCAATGCATTTTTACTCATTTAGTCTTTATGTTTAAATATGTTTAGTCGTGTTTATGCCTTCTATATAAGTAATAGCATTTTCAAATGTATCATAATTTAAGTATTACCTTTTTAAAAAAAATAATTTTAAATGGTTGTCCTCAGTAAAGTTTTATACAAGGTAACTTTCAGCACTCTGTAGTAACTGTCAGCAATTTGGAACCTTGGCAGCATTGCAAAATTTGATCAGCTTTTCATGCAGTGAGTTCAGATTTCATTGAAAGGTCAATGTGGGTAAAAGTAGGAATCTTCTCACAGAAATAATAGTGGACAGCTTTTAGGAATGTACTGCTGTGCTGATGACCTCAGAGTGAAAGCAGAAAATAATGTTTACAGATATATCAGGGTAACAATAAGACATGTCAGCTGCCTTTGCATAAACATTTGTGCCAGGAGTTTTGATCAGGCCATTAGTAAGCTTTTATATTTAGAACCCAGATCAGTTATCCAGCCTCCAAGTTTGTTTTGTATTTAGGCAAATGCGTGCAACCACTTCATGTCAGCTTCCAGGAGATATGATCCAAGCAAATTACTCTCTCTTCATGTTTTTAACCTAAATACCACAACCGAACAGAAGAGTAATTTCCTCTGCTTTGGGCTGATTTTATAGATCTTTCTGCCATGCCTCGTGGGACACCTTTGTATGGACAGCCAGCCTGGTGGGGTGATGATGAAGCTGATGAAAAAAGTGGTTCTAAGCCAGATAGCAAGCATGAAGAAAAAATGCATGACACAGGGGCTTCAGGTAAGTCAGTTGTCTTATTTTGGGGGGGTTTTTCTCTTTACTAAAGTGCATATATTCTTAACTAGTGAACTAAACAGATTAATGTCTGGAAGTTTCATAGACAGTTTGCATAGATGAAAGCCTATTAAAATTAAGTTAGTTTAAAAAATTTATTCTGTGAGAAACTGCATTTCCAGAGACCTGTTTCATGTATAATGTATCAGTTTTCTAGTATATAATACAATTTCTTATCAATAAATATAACAAATAATGTTACCTGAACCAGTGTGTCTTATTTATCAATTTAATCCCTATCTGTCATTTTATATGCTGGAAATTAGAGATTGCATAGGGATATTTTATCAGAATAATTCATGAAAATAATTGGTGCTATATTATTTTTGTATTTGACTTTTAGCTATATAAGGTGATCTATGCTAACAGTCTCTCCTGTAATTCAATAATGTTGCATTAGTGGGAATTGCCTTTTATAGTTCTTGCAGTAAGAATTCGCATAGTCTAAAGTTAAACTGATAATGTTTGTTTCCCCATAACGTAGATTTATTTTTTTTAATTTAGCTTGTCTGTACACAGTATGTATTGCTGAAACTTATATCTCAATATCTATAATTAGGCTTCTAAGTCTATCCATCTGGCATATAAATAAAGTGATTGCTATTCTAATAAAGATAATGCCTTTAAAACTTACTCAAGTTAAGAAAAAATCCAACCATGTCTGTTTAGCTGTTCAGACACACATTTAAGGCCCAGCAGTTTAAAGTTTGCAGATTTTTAAAGTACTTGAGATTTCTTGCCTCCTGCAATAGTAATTGCCTTGTTTGTCATGAATCCTATTTTGCAGTGTTTGGAATAAACTCTAAAAACATGTAAAATAAAATAAAACTAACAGTTCAATGTGATCAAGTCAACATCTTTGGAGTTAACTTTTTGTAGTAGCCTTTAATGACCTTTTTCTTATTAGTCTAAAACTGTCACAACTAAAACAGTAAAGTCAGTCTCCTAAGATTTGGAGTACTAGAAAGAAACTAGGTGAAAACATTTAAATTACTAACAAGTTTTGTGCAACTTAACTTTGTTGTGTATAAAAGAGCTGTGTTATAGTGCAGTACTGTTATAAAACACTTTCTTATTTGGTTGGTTTTTTTGTTAAAAACTTTTCTACCATACATGGCATGTGTAGAGTATGCTATTGTGTGCTCCTGTGGAGGCTTTAGAAACAGGTTTAATATCCTACAGCTCTGCAGTTCAAATGTTGTCTAGAAATATGTTCTTCAAAGACTTGTAGGCATTTGTAAGGAACACAAATTTTCTTGCTAGTGACAGTAATAATCAGAGACAATGACTTATTTGGTGTTCCACTTCAGTTTTTCTCAACAAAACGGAAAATCACATCTGTAATCAGTTACAAAGAAAAAGAATTAAGTCCTTGCCTTCAAGTCATGCCATTGATAGACTTGCTAGCCACATGACTCTCCTTGCTTTCCAGATTACAGAAAATATTAACTATTGGCTATGAAACCTGTGGCTGTGCCTTGCTGTATGTGCCAAAACAGGGGTGGTATTGTCTCTAGTGTCTGTGTTTTTATTGCTTAGAAGCCAGTGTCTGCAGCAAACTAATATAATAAAAGTATGAATTCATCAAGCTTTTTATACTCACATGTATCTATCTACTTTGTTTTAACTTAAAAAACATACATGTTATTTGCCCTCATTATATATAGGAGTATTAAAAACTAATATCCTGAAGATAATCATCAAGATTGATGCAGTTATTTATTCTTTTGTGGCCTAAACTGTATTAAGCATTTAAAACACCAATTTGGAACGTGATTCTTACTATAAACTGCATAAAACTAATTATAGGTGAATTCACGTATGTAAGTACTTTTTGTTCAGTAACTCAAATCAATAAAGGCAGTATCATTTAAGAAATTAATCCTATGAAGAACCTACTTCATGCTTTAATGATTTGGTACGTGATTATTCACTGAATAGAAAAGAAGGCATGAATTGTAACAGATGGGGCAACGTTTAATAAGGAGATTGAAATCGGAGATTTGTTTCTGCTAAGCCAACTATAGACAATTAGTCTTTACAGTTTCAAGTTAATAAGATTATTTCAGTGTCTTTATGTCACAATGAAAACTCACTAATGGAAATTATTTGCAATCAGAGCAGAATAGCCTGGACAACATTAAAAAGAAAAAAACTTTCTGCTTTTTTTAGACGTGCACATTGCTCTTAATGATACGTAGATCTACTAGTCTCTATTAAAATGAACAGTTGCATATATACCTATAGTCTCACATTATCAATGCTGCAGCAATTAAACTTACATGTTATTGATAAGTTTACTGAGTGTGCAGTTTTTATTGCCATGTGTTACACTCTCATTTCCTGCATTCTCTGCTGATTTCAGTAGTGTTAGAATTTTACATTTACTCGAAATCTAAGAAAAGATAGAAGTCAATTTGTAAACAGTTTTTAAGAATCTAAAGTGGTTTTTTTCCATTTGGCATGAAGTATTTTTTTAATTCCAGCATTGCATAACAGTATATGAGATTAAATGCTCCTCATATTTAAAAAATGGTGTCATTTTAACATAAAGCAGGCTGACTTTAAAAGTACTAGAGTAATCCGTATGTGCAAAAGTTGCACACATGTTTAATCACTAGTATTAACATTAAAGTTCCTAGAAGTTTGTTCTATAATTTTGCTGAGTTTTGCCCTGAAATACATTAAAGCTCTGCATATATAAGACTCGCTTTGTAAAACTATAGCAGCGAATGTGCATGGTATGTTATGGGGAGCTTATGAAACTTCAGAGCCATTACAGAAACATATTTAAGTAAGATTAGTTTTGCACTTTTTTCACTTTAGCTCCTTTAAAGCATGTAGTTAAATGATTTATTATCACAGGTGGGGATATCTATATAATACTATTTTATTTTTATTCAAATTCAAAATTATTCAAAATATTTTTATTTTGAAAAAGAAATTTTCATATTATTTCATAAGACAGGATATGACATCAAAAGACAGAGATCCTCCTATTTAATACTAGGTGCATCATTATATGTGTTTTTGCAATATTGTCTTTAAATAACAGTTGAAATATATGCTTCAGACATAAAGCAAAAAAAGAACCTAAAAGGCAATTGGGAAATAAAAGGTAATAAAGTGAAGAGAAGGAAAAAAAAAATTATATTAAGCTTTTGAAAGAGCTAACTTCAGTTTCTTTATATTAAACATATCATTGCATAGTGCCAAATAAAAAGCTAACACAAGAAATATGTTGGGGTATTGCGGAAATAGGATATTTTTGCTGCTTCTTATGCTTTCTGCAAATAAATATTTTGCTCCAGGTTCACAGATTTTTCAAGTGCTTGTAAATTCCAGATCATTTTCTTATACAAGTTCTATTTCTAAAATTGTATTTTTAAGAGAGAAAAAAAGAAAATGTCTAAAAAATCTGAAAACCACTAAATATTTCCTGAGTTTTCATCCTACCTTTGCAGTTGATAAATATACATATACATACACAGGTGATGTCTTGCATACCTGATAGATGGTATTGAATAGCACAGAACACCTATGACATTTCTTGTCCAGATTGGCTGGCAACATTTTAATATTCTGACTATTTCTGTGCATGACAGATTAAGAAAAAAACCCAACAACTTAAAAGCCCAAGAAGTCCTTAAAAGTGTAATCAATTCTGCTAATGACACAAGGTGAATGTTGTTTTTCTGATGAGATTATTCTAGTATAGAATGTTCATGAATCTCCATTTGGTTAAGCCTGTGATTTCTTAAATACTACATAGTTTCCCTCTTAGCCTCTCCTAGACTCATAATTTCATACATAGTCTCACTACACCTGTGTGGCAGCTACAGTTACTGTTTCCTTATTTGCCTTGCAGGACAATTGCACAACTGCCTTTTGTAGCTCTAGACCTTTGTAGAATGAGAGCACCTTCTTTACAGATATCCTCGTCATTTTTCTGCCCCTTTCCTTTCACCCTTGCCAATGAAGAAATCTCTTCAGTTCCTGAAGAGATAGCAGTTCACAACATGTCCACCCTGCCTTGTTTTCCCAAAACACACTTTCAGTTCCAAACAATTGTCTTTTTTGCTGCTCGCTCTTGATAGAACTGTGATGACTGCTATCTTCTGTATTTGCTTGAGGGTTTTCTCTTAAACCTACCTGTACTTAGTCTGATACATAATTTCCTTCATTTTGGCAGATGACTTTTTATAATAGGATTTCAAAGGTAAGGCTATTTTCTAGACGACTGTTTGTAATATTTAGAAAGCTGTAAGGACTTGCATTTAGAATTTGGGTGAAAAATTCCAAAGAGTGGTTCAGATCAGAATCTATATTTGTTTTCAATTCCTAATCAATTCTGATGTCTTTAAGTCTTCTAAAAATGCAAGTACTTCAGACTAAAAATAGAATTTTTAAGTAATTACCTTGTACTTTTATTTTCATATTTTTCATTATATCATTTCTAAGAATTTTTTTAGTTTAGAAAAATTTACAATGTACTTGTAGTTCAGTTTCTCACTTCTTTTGATTAAACTTTGTCATATTTTAGATTCAAATTATATTATAGCATCCATTTAATCAAAAATATTAAAATAAAATACTGTGTGTATTGTAGAATAAACAGTTGATTTCAAATTTTAAATTTGGTGCAAGCAAGTTTCACAGGGAATTTTTTTTTATTAAGTTGGCCATCTACGCTGACAAACTGGTGTTACAGATCCACTCATCCTAAGCCTACCAGCCATCTGATGCAGTTTGGCTACAGTCTTATAATTTTCAAAAGATATTGATGAACCAGTTATTTCATCCGTACTGAAAAACACACATACTGTGTTAGACAGTTATCTTTTAAAAAAATGTTGCACGTTATGTCTTGCTTAATTAGTTGTTACAGGAATTGCATTGAACTGTAGGCTTGAAGCTCTGAACAGAACCAGAGGGGAAAAAATAAGGTATATATGAATTGGCTTCCTGGTGGGTTACTCTGCTTTTCAATGACAGTGTTGCTTACTGTAAAGATCCTGCCTCTAGATTTCATCCTGCTGGAACTTGATCCATTCCAGCTTGTTATTAGCTGGATGAAGCAGAGAGTGATAGTAGTTTACCTAAAATCAAGTAGCTGCCAAGCATGATTGTTTTTTATTTCTATACATTCTATGTCTAAGTATAAAGCTTTTTTTAACTACCTTTGCATCAGTAAAATGGATTCATTCTATATTGTTTATCTGCTGGTATAATATATTTTAGGAAGGAGACTAAAAAGGCATTCTGTTTCTTAGGGAGGGGAGTAGTGAGATACTGTTGCAGTGCCTGAAAACTGCCCCACAGAGGGGAGGTAGCTGAGCTGACAGTGCAGTGAAAAGTATTACTAGGGTATTTTTGGAATGCAGCAGCACAATATAAAAAACAGTCTGAATTCTGAACGTCTTTAGTGTTTGTATCAGCTACGTTTAGTTAAAATAAATTAAAACAGCTCCATCAGAATTACTTTATCCTGTTGGTATCCAAATATGACAATAATAATGTGTACTATTTTTGCTATCACTCCATAATACCATTCTTTTTCTAATTTTCCAGCTATTATGCTGTCCCTTAATTAGTTCTATTTCTCTGAATCAAACTACCATCCTTTTTAATGTTAAGCCTTCACAAGAAGCATGTGTTTGTGAAGAACAGCATAGGCACGTTATGCTGCCCTGCATCCTTTACCCCTTCCTTAAATTCCTGGCTCCAGTATAAATGTTTCTGTTGCTACTTTATTGCGTAATAGTTTCATACACAAACCTTAACTCTCTCAGCAGATATAGTGTGGCTATTTTAGTGACAGAAATCTCTTAATTGCATTCTTATTCCTTTACTTAGCAATCCAAAATGATTTCTTAACATCTTAATATGGTTCATGATAAATCAGGTAGCAGTTATTCAGAATTCTTTTGCTGGAATGTAACTTGCCATCACTACTAACATCTCAAGCATCTTTTGCTTATAGCACATCTCTGCACCAGATATTTTGGCTCACTCACTAGTTCATGAAATGCAACCAGAAGGTTTGTTTTCTTAAAGGCACATTGGTAGCAACCACAAGAAGATTTGGCCTTCGTTCAGGCTATGTAGTGAGACTTTCAATTACTACCCTGTGCTTTTTCCACGTTCTGCTTTCTTTACCCAGTTAGAGCATCGTTTGGTAACATTCTGCATGCATCCAGGTATTGTTGCTTTTTCTGTTCATCTGCAAATTATGGAAACAAGTAAAATAAGAGCAGGTGGACAGTAGGATTTAGCTCAATTCTTTGATTTTTACCTTGTGTAGAAACATAAAGTGTTTGAAATCCGTAACACTTTCTAATGCTTATCACTGTTAAACTTTTCAAGCCAGAATTAATGTTTACCTTGCAATAATGTGAAAATTGCTTTTCCTAAGAATATTACTAAACAAAATTATACTAGCTATCCACTGCAGGAGTTGGAAATACGGAACACTAGCCCTTGTTTTAGGAGCACCTTGATTTTATGTTTTTCCAATAATGATTATCTCAACTCTTTCTCTAATGTGATTTCCCTGTTTTCCATGTGCTAATAACTCATCTGACCTTTACATCATCTAAAAATTTTTGGAACGTAAGTTTCCTTTGACAAATTCTGAATGAGATTTTTGCCACTTTACTATCCATACAGCCAAAACTCATGCTGTCTTTTTAGCAATACTTCTGGAAGTATTTTTCCAGAATTACGTTTCACAATCTCCTCCACAATCTTACTGTTTATTCCAGAAATTACTCAGGTGGCCTTTACAGGAGATCGGAAACGTCTTGAAGAACCTGAAGTTCCCAAGTATTTTGAAATCTGTTTTTTTATTTTTCTTAATAGGATGCAGCACAGATGCCAAGCAAGCTGAGGAGCAATCTGCAGCTGCAAGTGAAGAACTTTATCCTTTCTGTAGGGAACCAAGTTATTTTGAAATCCCCACAAAAGAATTCCAGCAACCTTCACAGGTAGCAGAGAGCGCTATTCATGAAATTCCAACAAAAGACACTCAAAGCTCCCATGCAGCAGGCGCAGGGCATGCTTCCTTTACCATTGAATTTGATGACAACACTCCAGGAAAAGTAACAATCAAGGATCATGTGACAAAATTCACATCGGAACAGCGTCACAAGTCAAAAAAGTCTTCTTCCTCCAGTGGTCAGGACCTGCCTGGGCTTCAAACAGTGATGATGGCCGCAGAGAGCAAAGTAGCAGATTGGCTAGCACAGAACAACCCTCCTCGAATGATATGGGAACCAACAGAGGAGGATTCCAAAAGTATTAAGAGTGATGTTCCAGTGTACTTGAAGAGACTGAAAGGTAAAGTGAATAATTCCAGCTGTGCTTATTTTTGAAAGCAATGATTCCTCACCAGAATCCAGTGAGCTGGATCCTTGAGCCCTTGCAGAGTTCGGCTGAAGTCACAGATACTCCACATGCGCTCAAGGATCTGTGCTGGGAAACTTTATTGCAGTATTAAGTCTTACAAAGAGGATAGAAAGCCAAATCCTAAATCATCTTACAATAAGTGTTCTAATTGCAAATATTCTAGTACAGCTGAAAACATCAAGTATTTAAAACATTGATCTTGAAAGGGAAAAGGAAAAAACCCAAATTTCATATATTTCGCTTTTTTCCATGCATTACTTTAAACATCTGAATTGCTTTTTAGAATCAAAGCTCTGAAGTTCAAATTATGCTTTTAGCAACTCTTACAATAGCATATGTTCTGTGAATATTCATGTGCTCTAAGAAAATAATTTATGGCAAAGAATACATCGTATCTTTATTCTGCTTAAATCGATCACGTATAATGAAGTCAAGTTTGAATCTGGAATCTGAAATAGACCAAGAGCTTCAATTTTTTATACCAAGCTTGCATAATGTTGTATTTATAAGAATGCTGCTGTTGAATGGCATTCCAGGTGATTATACATGTTCATTTACTGCAGACAGTGACATTTCAAATAAAATTAAATCAAATGCTAAGTGTAAAAAGTATATTTTCTTTTGGATGCTACTTAGCAGAGTAGAGAGGAAAGTAGTTCAGATGGAGATTCTGGAGACATTCAAACTTTCAAAATGAAAACTGAAGAACTTTTTCAAGCCTCTCCTATTTTCTGTCTTAATTTCAGCAGGTTAACCCTGCAATTCCGATTTTTCTTGATTCTGCAACATTATCATGTCTAGCTCTTAAAACCAACTGGGATGGGTACAACATATGTTGTCTTACTGACCAAAAGTCTGCTTTTCAATGCTGACTTTTCCAAATTAAGCTAAAAAATAAAATTTTGAAAACAGAATTATATCTATGTGCTAGCATTAAAATAATAACATAATGTTTCTTCTAGAGTATATCACAGGGCATTATTTGGTCTTCATGATACTGTATTCTATTCCATTAAATATTTGCCATGTCACTTTGATAAATAGGAAGGGCTTTCTTTACAAAGCCTTATCCTTCTCCTGGCAGAAAGTGCTTCAAGTTTGATAAATTTTCATCAGAGAGAGGTGGAAATTATGCAAATTATGGGGTGCGTGTGGCTATAATAAATATCTGAATTTTATCCATGTTTTGTTTGTATTCTCATTCAGTACATGTACTTTTTAAAATTGTAAAGGTAGAGAATATACCTAGACACTTTGAAAGTTCGATAAAAAGAAAAAATCTTCAGCTTTTTCTTAAAATATCCTGTACTGAAGACACACTGCTAAAATTATGTTATATGACTGTCACTGTAGTGCTGATACTTAATATTTGGAGGTATATGAACCATTATGTTGTTTTCTTAGGCACTGTATAAATAAGTAGCAAGCAGGATTGTAAGTTAGGATTTCAGCTGTGTATTCAGTGGTATTCATCTGATAAGTAAGATTTCCCATATGTGATTACTATTTAATTTAATAGGAGCTGCATATCCTAACTATGCCAGTGAGATGACCTTAAAAAGAATAATTATACTTTGTATGTACACACGAGTAAGACTTGATCCAAAAAGGTTCAAATAAGGTGAAACTGTTCCTTCCAAAGAACTGAGCTAAAACTCAAAAGTGTAGACACTTTCATCGTACATGAAGTTGCCCTGTATTAAATATGACTTAATGTATATAGGTATCCAGTCTTCCATGCATTTTCAGGTATCATTACAAAGTATATTTATATGCTTATATATGATTTATTAAATATGTAAATTAAATATTTAATCCTTATTCATAGATCTCAAAGTAGTTTGTGGAATTAATAAGTAATACCGATCGCAGATGCTGAGTGGAGTGAATGATGGAAAAACTCATTGTATTTCTTGGAAAGAGTAATAAAGAATTAATTCCAATTTTCAGTAGACATTTCCCATGATGAACTGTTGTAAATGTGTGAGGAATCCAACAATATGAACTGTGGCTGTCAAATGGGTATTTTCAGCTACCAGAAAGACTATTTTACAGTTTTCTTTTTCCTCTTAACCTTGTCTAGAATGTTTCAGTATTCCTTAGTGATCAACTGGCTGTGTAACAAAATCAATATAATTCAGAATCATACTGTAGTACAGCTGGTAAAATACTGGCTTTTGTAAGTCACTGATAAGTATTTACAGATGAGAAAATTGATGACGAAAGTAATTCATTGTTTGACTCATAGCAAGTTGAATGCTATCAGGAGCTGTACAATTTTTGCATAGCCATATACTGAAAGCTGTTGGAGGCTAAACAGAAAACCAATTTGAAGTTCTTTCTTAATTTGCTGGTTTCTTTTGTGTGTGTTGGGTTGGAGTTTGGGCTTTTGTTGTTGTTGTTTCATTGTGCTATGTAATCTGTTTTGCTTGCAGGGAATAAGCATGATGATGGCACACAAAGTGATTCAGAAAATGCTAGTGCACACCGGCATTACAGTAAGCGAGCAGCACTTGAAGAACATTTCAGGCATCATCATACGGAGCTGAAAAAGTCACACCAGAAAGTCCATTCCACAGAAAAGCAGCAAGAGCAAACCAGTTTGAGTCAGACTGCCTTTATGATTGAGTTTTTTGATGAAGACCATCCTCGAAAGAGACGTTCTTACTCTTTTTCTCAGAATGTAGGAGCTCTGTGCTCAGAATCTCCATCTCCAACACCTCATGCACGAGCTGAAAGAGTGAAACCTACATCAGGAGAGAAAGCAGTCCCATCATCTGTTCAAGCTAGCTCATCACATCACAAAGCTGTGCATGGTGTTCATGCAAAACTTCTAAAACAAAAATCAGAAGAACCCTCTGCTACGTTACCTGTCTTACAAGCTGCATTGTTAAGGAGTTCAGGAAGCCTTGGTCATAGGCCTGGTCAGAACCAGGAGATGGACAAAAAGTTGAAAAGCCAACATATTTCTGCTGCTACTGAAAAGGACAATGAGGATGACCAGAGTGACAAAGGTACTTACACTATTGAGTTGGAAAATCCTAATTCTGAAGAAATGGAAGCCCGTAAAATGATTGACAAGGTGAGAAACCTAAAATGTATACTCATGTTAAAGTGGTATGTGATGTGTGGGCAATAGCCTACTACTTCGGTTCTACTTATTAAAGCTAATGCAGTAATACATGTTTTTAAGGCAACCTATAATGATGAAACATGGAATGTCATAAAAGCAGCAGCAGGCATTTGGTTAAAAATTATTCCTTTTTGATACTGCTGTTCTTTTAGTTTGTTAGTTTTAATGCATTTTCGAAATATTTAAGTACTATAAGAATGCTAGGGAGCAAAATTCAATTAACTGGTATTTTTTATGAGAGCTATTAGATTTGAATTTATTATGTCCCTGTGGAAATACTCACCTGTTCTTAAAATCCTATGGTCTCTGTAATTTTTAGTATATAAATTGGTTCTATCCTAATTGTCATATAGAAATAGAATGTAAATGTTTTCTATACTTCAAAAAAAAGTATACTCAATAACTTAAATTTCAGCATCCGTTATAAAGACTAAGTATAAGGATGCTTTCATTCATTTCCCCAAAATGTTTACGTGATAGCAGTGTTTTTTTCCTAGCTTGAATATAGGTATATGCTTCATTAGGCAAGTAACTTTTGCTTCTTTGTAACAGTATAAACAACAATACAAATCACAACTACAGTTTAATAACTGGAAATAACTCTTTCATTGGATTCAATAGGAAGATATGGGTTGGTGGAGCTATGTTCAATCGTTTGGATTAAGTGACTCTTGAAGAGAATTTTGTTTCAGTTACTGTTGTTTTCTTAAACAATCCATTGTGGTAGAGTGCTGGCATCCAAATCTAGGCAACTTTTTGTCCAATTTAACAGGAAATTAATTTCTTACTTGTTACAGAATTATCTAAGGATTGATTCTGTGTGTCTAAAACTTTTGCAGAACTGAAAAATTTAGAATTAATTTTGGCTAAATGTTGAAAAATATTTTTATTTTTCTAGCTAGCTTCACTATTTTAATTATGTAGAAAAAAGGTGACATAGTAGGGAAATGGGAAATTTTATTATGGATGTTATGTTATATGTTATAAACGATGTGTAGGGAGCATTTTGGCGAGGGGAATTAAAATAAAGAGGATCTCCTTCAGTAAAATCATAAAGATAATGATTGCGCCTCTTATGGATTCTGAAAAGGAGACTCTTGACTTTGAGTCATTATACTAAGAACTTCTGAGAACTAAAACCATTCTAAATGAAGCAAGTGAATATTAAAGAATGTAATTGCTTTGACTTAGTGACTACAAATATCTACATTTAATTCTTAAGTTACAAATCTTCAATTAAATTGCACCAACAAATGTGCAAGTCCTGTTTTTGCTAATTATAGTTGTGCAATAGGACTTATTTAGAAACTAGAAAATATAATAACATTTGGAAAGCACAATATATGTACTTTATAAGAATGTTAATACTGTCTAATATTTAATAAGATTTCAAATTATTTGTGGTCTTTAATTTCTGTTCAGAATATCCACAGTCAGTTTTTTGTTTGAAAAAATTATCTCCTGTTACAGGAGGTATTCAGGAACATTAATGAATGTAAGCATTAGAAATGGTAGTAAAGTCATGGTTGGTATTCTTGGGGTTGTGGATATCATAAATACCCCTTACTGCTAACCTAAAAAGTGTCACCATTAGAAATTAAAGATTAACTAGGAAGTAAGGCAGAGAAGTTTTTTCTTTGAGGTCTTCTGTGTTGAAGCGTTTTTTGTTCAAATCATGTTGGTTTTTTGATACATATAGAGGTGGAGCAAGTACTGCCAGTATTACTAGTATGGAAATGTGTTATGTTTCCTTCATCTCTCACTATGTTTCCTTGCATTTTTATTCTGTCATGGGTTTCCATATGGTCCTCTGTTACCTTTATTTTACAAAATACGAAGCAAGATTAGCACTATTCCTCGCAAACGTGTGTGACCTTTATACTTCTCTACAGTATAAGCGTATGGTTGTGTGTTAATGTTCTTTATAAATAGAGGACACTTGAAAAATAGCAATAAACCTTGCTTCCTAAAAGTCATTTCATTAGCCAATGATATTTCTACATCCTGGTACTTGAATGTCACTTAAATTCATAGAGAAATGTGAATTGGTTAGTAGGCAAACAGGTTTAGAAAATAAATACATTAACAAGGTGAAAGAAAGCTATGATTGAATAATAGATGCTGGCTCACATTTTATACTTGTAGAGCTCTCTTTAAAATTGCCGTTGAGAGCAATTTCATCAATGTGTAAAGAAGAAAAGCTGCTCTTACATACTCCAAAGGCCACCTTGAATGTACCAGCTATACAATATTTTCTACTCAAATAGCTTCAGAAAGGCACAATTCTTTCTAGCAGAATAATACTCTTATTGTTGCAGCTGACAGATAAGTAAAAAAATAAAGCAAATTCAGGATTTTGGTTTCATTTAGAACATACTATCAGTGTTAATTTTAACACATAAAATATACAAGTCAATGGGGCAGTGTTGTAGGATATGTTCTGCCCTTTAAATAGGTTCGGTGCTTTCTTTCTGTTAACACTTATCAGTTGGTCTCTATTTTGCCCTGAGTTATAAATTTTCTGGTTTACATTTTTTAAATAACCAAATTTGTTCTGTTAAAAGGAAGTTGTTCTCTGACATCATCATATCACATTAAAAACTCTTCCTAGGCCACAGAAAAGGTAAGTCCATCAATAGATAAAACAATTCAAAATGTTTCTGCAGTTCATCTTTTTTTGTTGGTATAAATAGACTGCAAATTATCAGGCTAATGGGTTTCCCTTTTTTCAATAAAACATAATACTACCAGTAATAAATTTTAATAAATGAATGTGCAAGTAATTCTGGATGTGTTTGGAATATTAAATGATTTGAGGCTACTGCAATTAAAAAAAGCAATTCAATGCATTTTTTACAAACTCTTCAGAGGTTTTGTTGAGGGATATCCTTTTTTGTTTTGTGTAAGACTTTTTATTGCTTTTCTTCTTCAGCCACTTTCATTTCAGGGTACTTCTGAATGGAAATGCTTTGTAGAACTTACTATAGGAAGTTAAACTCTTCTATGCATGTGTAGGAAGGGAAAGAACAGAATAGAGGGCTATATATATGTTTCATTTGTCATTGTGCTAGCTAACCATGGGATCTAGAACCCTATTGCAGCTCATAGGGATGGAAACATTGATAAAGTTTTCTTTGGTCCCAAAATTGTTTTTCTCAATTATATTATATTAGTTTAAATTTCCTGATAAAGAATTGATTTTTTCCCTCAGCAAAGTAATTTTAAATCTCAAATTCAACATTCTGATTCCAAAACAGAAGTAAAACTTGAAAGAAGTTATAACAAAAACCAAACCTCATTCCATCCTTTTGCCATCTTCCAAAAGAATTATTGTAATGATTTAATGATTTTGTTTTCAGTGCAAAGTTCATATTTTAGACTATGTTCCAAATTATTTTAAATTGGAAAGCAGTGCTGTTTTAAAATCTTTTTTTACATAGCTAGTTAGGCCATAATAGTATTGATGTTTTTAATGTACAATGCTATAATATTTAATTTTACTTGATTATATACTATTCAAAGACTATACCTAAAATATTCAGTTGAGACAATCTTGAGAGAGATTCTTTTTTCCTCCTTAAAAATTTGGAATAAATAATAATTTTGGGGGAGAAAGCTGTGTTAGTGTTCATGTAGACAGCAGGTTTTTCCATTTTGATTTTCTACATCTTACTGCTTGCGATGACACTTATACTTCAGTTTGACTTGACTGTATGAGTGGGAATCTATTCTAAAAGATTATTATAATAAAATGGAATGTCCTTATTCTATTTGCTCCGAGGTTATGTCTGTTCATACCATATTATGTTACTGGCTATGTGTTGTTCAAGGACTGTGTACTTTTACTTTTGAATTATTTATTGTTTTTGCTTTAAATGTTCATAAAACTTGTTTACCAGATCTTGTATTCTCTGTTGCAAACCTTGAAGTTTTATCAGTAATCTTGCAGATAGCATGAAATGTTGTATTAAGCATAAAATAACTGCAAAATGAAGAATTGTGGACTGACAAGTTTAATGTTATTCAAAATATTTTGAAAGGCAGAATGAAAAAATCATAAGTAGTTATTTTACTATGTTGTTATATTTTTATATCAGTCTAGTTCTGTGAGAAGTATAGGCTAATTCAGATGTTTTCTATTTGTAAATAGAAATTTGTAAATAAAAAATTATTTGTAAATAGTGTGCAGTGCACAGCAGAAGCCATATACCAAATCAAAACATTTTGTTAAGATCTGCATGGGTTTTTTTAGAAAATGTATATCCTGATCTCTTCTACTAAAAATGTGTTCACCCAAAAACCTATAAATGTAAGGGCAAGTGGAGCAGGGAGGGGGAAACGTTTCCATTGTAATATTTAACACACATGTTATTATAACTCCTGTTGTTATGGAGTTAACATACGCGTTATGAAATTCCTCTTGGTAAATTTTTACAGTATTATGAATTACAAACCACCTGAAAAGTATCAATGGATGGGGAGTAAATTAGGAGGAAAAAAATATCTCTGCATGTTTCAGTGACTGTTGGAGGAACCAAGACAGATCTGTCTATTTTCAGACAATTACTTTCTGATCATCTGTCTTTACATACCCTCTGGGCTTAATTGCTTTTAGCATTGCTTCAGCAATTTCTTCTGTAAAGAATGCCTTTTAGCCCCACAGAGAGTCTTGGTTGCAGAGTGACCGTATTTTATGAATATGGTGCTGAAAAAGCAGCAGAACAGTTGAAGCCTATCAAATGATCTGAGCATGAGTTCAGAGGATGTTTGTAATTTTTTTTCTCCTCTGGGGAAGGGAGTTTTACAGTCCCTAAACTTAACTGTTTCCTTTTGAATTTGCAATTCTAAAGAAAATGAATTCTTCACTATAGCAAATAGGTGCAAAATATGTATGTATGTGAATATGTAACTGGCATCTGGTAACAGGAAGTCATTAGATTTGGCACATTGATCCTTTTCATTTGCTTATGTAGCTTTTTTTATACCAAACTGTCTTGCATCTGATTCTATATCTTCATTATGTAGTTAAAATGACATAAACAGCTTCTGTGAAGAACTATGGCTATTCATGAGATATGCCCTGCACAGAACACAGCCTGTTTGCCTGGGGTGACTAGGATAACTGCCAAGAAAAAGTAAACACTAGTAAAATCAGACTTCTCAGAAGCAACTGGGTTAAACACAGTTCATGCAGTACCTAAACGCAAAGTGAGCTTAGGCATTGTACTCTGGCTCATCACACTTTCCCAAAGGTGGGAAGAAAATGCTTGCCTTTTGTCTTTTCTCTCTGATCAGTAACTTTGACTATTAACAGCCAATTCACTATATATTATGAATGTCTGGACTATCTTCTTTGGAAGAATCATGAGGAACTCGGTCTGAGCTCTACATGGAGCATTGCCAAGCTGTTCTGCGATAATGATCTGAAGCCTCTTCCATTTCCCGGCTGTCTGGAATCCTCTCTTCCCATCAATCAAGCATCCTCTGAGTGTGGCTTACTTACACTTTCTTCTTGCTTAGTACATCCAAACTATATCAAATCTTGCTTGTGTTTCCAAATTCGTATCTCATCCCGCCTTCTTTTTTTTTTTTTTCTCTTTTGCTGGTCTGATTGTATAAGTTCACAGCTCAGTTTCTGTGAACAGAAAAGTACAGTGAAATGTACTTTTATTTGACTTCCCTGAAAATCAAATATACTACTCATCTTCCTTTCTCCTTAAACATTATGAAACATAATTGCTGTTATAACTTACATTCCCATCACTTTACAATGGTGTATACTTTATTTCAAATTTAATCACTTGCTACTGGTTTTATTTTGCCATGGTTCTGTCTTTAATGCACTGCACAGTACAGCCCCTTTTACCTGTGCTCTGCTTTGATTTAGTTTGCTTTTTTAACTGTTCATCTTTGAATTCCCTCTTATATACGTTTTGTCTTTGGGTTTTGTTCTGCTCCTTGTATACAGATTGTCTGCACTGAAATTATTAGCATTTAAATCACCATCCTTTTCAAATACATCTCCAGATTCTGGCTATAATTGTTGTTAAGATCTGAAAGAACAGAATTTGTTAGTTTTCTGTTAATCTTATTATTATCTATTAAGATCACAGCAAATTTTAAAACTAGATAGAATTATTCATATTTTTATTTTGAATAAAATGTATGCTTCTAATTTCTGTTAGTGCTCTTGAAAATGCTTTCTAATGCTTTGTGTTGTAATTATGTGTGCAGATCAATCGAATCTCTGTTCTAATATAATAATTTATTATGAAACTGAGTCAACATATCTATTAGGTGTCTTAAGACCTTTTTTCCATTGATACCAGTATTATCAGTAATGATATAGAAGAGGAACTATATCTGTGGACATTAAGTACTGAGTAATTATAATATTGTAGAACTGCAGTGTGATCTTCATAAACCATGAAATACTTTTATTTAATGCCAGGGCATTAATTTTAAACTAAGTACAAAGTCTCAACTTTAGGAGCTCTGAAAGGCATGTGAATATGTGAATGAGATACAACCGGAAAAAGTTTTTTCTTAATCAAGAACTTTAAAGTTTATAAGCACATAAGGAAAACATCAAGTGGGGTTTTGTTGGGTTTTTTTTAGCTAACCCGTTTTTATCCTTTTGATTCAGAAAAATGTTTCCTGTTGCCATTAATTTTTCTGACCAGTTTTATTTTAATTTCTTGAAGGTCTCACATATATCAATACAGAAAAACTGCTTCTGTGGTTTTAAAGTATCATTACTTTTGATAGTTGAAGTCATTATACTGACCTCTAGTATAGTTCATCTGTGGTACAAAAGATATTTATTCATGTGTTGGGGGACAAGGAAGGGGGAAAAGGAGAGTGAACAAGACTCATTCCCAGTCACTCAAGCTAACTTGTGTTAAAGCTATGTTTCAGCTATTGTGACAAGCAGGTGTGCACTGAGTCATGGGCTGTTTTCACAGGGAAATGTGTATGGCCTGCCAAAACAGATTACACTGCTTTCTACAAAATTAGCCCTTGCAGAAAAGAACAAGGCATGTGCTCATACTTCATCCTGTAGCTCATGCTGTCACCAAAAATACGACAGTACATCTTGCAATTACTGCATCTTGCTTGTATTGTTTTACATAGATTTTGTCAGTTCTTGTTTGTTATTGCATAAAGAATTTTTAAAATTACTTGTGTATTTAGATAAAGTTATATTCTCTGTTATAACATTGGAAGAACTGTTGCTGAGATCAAGTGATGGAATTTATTAATACCTGCATCAAGGTGCAGTTGTTTTGCCATCAGTTATTTTGTACTTTGCCTCTCTCCTTTTCAGGGTGAGCTTATGTTCCAGCAAGTAACAGCATCATGCACGGGACTTGCTATATTTTAGCCTGATATTTTGTCCCTTTGTTTTACTTGTGGAACCAGAGAATGTAAATGGAGTATCTCAGGGGGGATCTTCGGAGAGCTTACCCTTCATTGCTTTGAAACTGAAAAGTATGTTTTAGGAACTCCCTTTTTCCCTGATGACATATGAGATTTCATTACATGTCAGCCACAGTGTTAGCAGTTCTGCAATTTAGAAATTGCTGCATTTCCCTTTGGGCTTTCTCAAGACTGATTCTTTGAGCTAGAAGGCTGACCTGAGATGCTAAGTTGTTATCTAGGATCACTGTTGTTAAGGCTGTTGTTATGTGTATGATCACATAAGCTGGAAAGGACCTTAAGAGGTCTGTAGTCCAACCCCCGGCTCAAAGCAGGATCAGCTGTATCAATCAGGTTGCCCAGGACCTTATCCATTTGGGCCTTCACACCCTACAGGGACACAGACTATTGACTGCTTGGCTCTCCTCAGGGTGAAAAAGCTTTTCTTTATATCCTGTCTGAAACTCTTGTTTCAACTTATGCAAGTTATCCTTTCTCCTTCTGCCATGCACCACCATGTAGAGCCTCGCTGTCATCTTGATACTAGGGGCTGCTGTTAGGCACCTCTAAAGTCTTCCGTCTCCAAACTGATCAAGCTTAGTTTCCCCACGGGGAAAGTGCTCCAACCTTGGCCATTTTGGTGGCCCCTGCTGGGCTCCCTTCAGTTAGAAAATGTCTTAAGTGTTGAGGGGACCAAAACTAGTCTATCACCAAAACTTGATAGACCAAACTGTCTATCACCTGTTAATCCATTTGCTTAAGGGGTCGTCTGGATTGCAGGTTAAGTGAAATTACATTGGCTACATTTCATAAATGGGGCTTGATTTTCTACAACAATTTTGTGGTCATTCCCTTGCCATTCAGAATATCCTGATTTGCAATGGAAATTGTTTCATGCTTCATAATAATAAAATAATTATTTTTAGGTACCACCACCACAGTTTATACAATGTTTCTGACAGTTGCACCATTACAGCTGTGTGGCAGAGAACCTGTAGGAACGCCATGTGATGGTGTAGATTGGTGTGTGCCTAGATATTTCCCCATCAGTCAGATTTCTGCAAGATTTTCACAGAATCCCCAGACTTCACAGGATTCTGTGAAAATTATTAACCTGGTTTTTGTTTTGCAACTTTGTGAAACATGAAGAATTTTGGATAAAATAATATACTCTTTCTGCTAAAAAATAATTTCAAAAAAATACATAACAAAACAGGGCAGAAAACTTTAACTTTCCAGAATGATTGCTTACAGGCAGCTGTTAGCTTGGAAATATCTTTCTCAAGTACTTGCATTTTTAAATGTTATCTCTTGAAAGATCAGCATTAGTATCTGGTTTTGGTTTTTTTGGTTGTTTTTTTAAAAAGATTTCTAGGAATTATATTCTTCATTGGTGTGTACACCTACCTAAGTTAAAACATAAACATACTACTGCCCATCCCCCAGACTCATGATTTTATGAAAGTCCTTGTTGTTTACAGTGATATAAAAAATTGTAAAAGATTTAGGAGTTATCTTTTTTTTCATTTATAGGTGTGTGGTTACATGTGGTTTGAGCTGATTAGGAAAGCTCTTGAAGTCATAGAATGCATAGACTCTCTTTACCTCTAAAACCCAAACTTTTTTCAAACATCTATGTCCAAACCTGAATCACAGAATCTGGCTTCATGTTTTTCTTCCCCAAAACTCAGTAAATCAAAACATAGATGGTAGTTACTTCTGTTTAGAGCTTATAGCTGCTGTTTCTGAAAAATGCAATCCTTACAAAAAGAAACTTCAGGTTTTTTGTATAAATACATAAGAGATGCAGTGATGGGTGTCATCAGCATATTTCAGGGTTTTTTTTGGTTTCATTATTTCCTAGAATTTACTTAAATGACTTTGAAATCATAAAGATATTTAAAGAACAGAAACATCTGAAGAACTGGAAGCCTTGAGGAACGTTAGTCTGTCTTTGTAGGAAGATACAGGTGTCTACCCATTCAGGATTCAATCGCAGCAGCCTACTGTTTGCACACATACCTTATCATAGCAACCCATCAAGTACATATCTCTAAATGGTAGAGAGACATTTCCCAGGAGAAACCTTCAGGTTATTCCATGATTGCTTCTGTTGAGGGTAGATTCTCAATATTTGGTGAATGGTGTAAATGGATTGGTTAATCCTGAAATTCTGATAGTATTCATTTTATGAAGGTGTGTGACAGGTGTGTAAGTGATGTTCTGAATTTTGTAATACATTCAGTGTGAGTTGTTTTATCTTTCGCATAGTTTTCATATTTAAAGTCTTAATGGCATTATTTTCAAAGGCCTTTATATATCACTGTTCTGAAATTTAGTCTTTGAGCTAGATCACACCTGTGTGAATCTCTTCTTTCTTGCTGAGAAGAGGAGCTTTACAGTTGTGTAGCCATGGAACTTCTACAGGGCAGGTGCATACACATATAAGTTCTCCTAGATGTAGAATGAACGTATAGCACAAAAACATATTTATTGAAGAAAATGCTTTCCCTTTCTTTCTAGTAATAGTGTCCCCAGATATTTTGCTTATCTTTTCTGATCTATGATATATACAGAGGGAGCATTAGGAGTAGTATTAGGAGGTAAATCTGTCAGTTATATTACTACCTATATAGCCTTCCACAGAAAAAATAGGCAATATTCAAATTTGGTTTTGCAGTAATTTCAATAATAGAAAAAGAATAACAAAATTTGCTTAAATAGAAAAGGGAAGGCTGAAAGAAAGAAGTGCTACTGTTTGTGATACATGTAAAGAAATTTGATAGTGTAAATGAATGTGCTACCAAATAATATGAAGCAATTTACAGACAGCAGTTTAGTCCTGTAGTACTGATTAGATCTGGAAGTGTTGAATTCATATGTTTCTTCAGATGTTTATGTGATCAAATCAGAATTTCTTTTTAAAAGAACATGTAAAATTCTGTAATCAATGGAACTGCATTAAACAAGGAAAGAAGTGGCTGCAGAATAGCTGTATACCCAAAGAAAGTTGGCAGTCAATGATAACTGGTTTGTATCTTCAAAAATTGCTACAACTCTGTGAATCAAAAGTATATCATTAAGGAGAAAATTTACGTTATACCATGATTTTTTTAAAGAAAATAGATATTTATTAAATACTCTCAAACAATCAGTGCAGAAGTATATCTCGATATGATTTTTGTATAATTGAAAATTTGGGAGCATTGCCTGAATTTTAGAATTGCAGAAAGCACACTTTTTGTATGAGAACAAAACAGAAATCCAGTGCATTTTAAAACCTTCCTTAGTTATAAAATATATAAAATGCTATGGCAGCATCTTTCTGGACATTCAGAAGAGCATAAGCAGGAGTTGAATAACAATGTACCTACTTTATTTTTTTTCTTCATCTGCTTCTTGGTCACTGAAAAACATTATGGTTTGTGGCCATCTAGTGGTGAATCTGTTTTAAATAAACTAGCCTCATTCAGAATTTTAATAAAACACTCTTCTGGCTTTGCTGTGCAAAACTGAACTACAAAACAATTTTGGGGAAAAAGTAATTCTGTATATCTTTTTCTCTTTTGCACTAGTAGTATTTTGTACAGGAGGATAACATCCATGAAGGTAATTTCCTTCTTTTCTTTGTCTTTTTCTAAGACAAAACAATTTTTTGTGTTAAGACTTTCTTTTTAGTGGTCAATGTTAATGTGTGTAGGGTTTTTCCATTTTTATTCTGTAATATTTTTTTTAATGTCCAAGTCCTTAGAAGTAAAGTAGTGAATATATTTCTTAGGCAGAAAATTATAAATTTTATGTTTCCAGGATACAAAAGAGTCTCTAAAATATCTTTGAAGTATACATCAACTCTGAAAGCAATTCATATTCCCTAGTATCTGGAATCCATGAGACATTTAGTAGACTATATGCTGGCTCTCCTCCTTATGTCCTTATTAATAAATTGCCTTGGTAATAAAATGTTTCTAGGATTTGTCTTTGAGCAATGATTTTAATGCCATAGGGAAATTATTCTCACAATCAGAAGAGATAAATATAAGCATCAGTAGGAAACAGTGTAGTATAAAAAATGTGGTAGGTCACATCTTGAATGAGATGTGTCTACATGGTTTATGAGACCTGGTGGACTTCAACATCTGCTAAGTCCCTAACAAATGAAAAATGGAAATTTTGTTTGTATTAGAGAAATAGTTCAATAAGCATATCAGTAGCAGATGTAAGCATTTGTATTTCTGGTTTTCACTAGACAATAGCAAAAATCTGAAAATTTGGTGATTCCATTGTTTTTTCCTTAATTGGAAAATGGACTGTAAAATGGTTTATGTGATGATTTTGCCTTTGCCTTTTGTTTCTTTCATCAAAGTGTCATTTTTTCATATCTAACCATTCCAACTAGCAGTTCCTTCAGTTTTCACATAGACTTCTGCTTTTTATTTTATTTTAAATTGCCATAGATATTTCTTCTATTTAATTGTAGACTTCACCCAGATGACAGATAAGCATAATAGAACAAAAATTATTTAAATTCACTATCAGCATGCCACCATCCATCCATTAACATTGAACATTGTATCAGGATGGTATTGGGTTAATGTATGTAATGGTTTGTTTCATTTTCAGGTATTTGGAGTGGATGACAGCCAGAATTATAATAGGCCTGTTATCAACGAGAACCAGAAAGATTTAGTAAAAGATTGGGCTATAAATTCTGCTACAGTAGTGCTGGAAGAAAAAAGACCACTGAGTACAACTGGATTTCTTGACACAGAGGTAGAATTTAATTTTTGATGGTCTTCTTTTTTCTTCCAATAAGAGAGAGCACTAATAACTGACCAGTAAGTGTTAAACAGGAAACAAAACCTTGCCTAGAAAACATTAGCTCAAATCTATAAGTATTTTATTTTTCTTGGCTCTTTATTGCATTGTCAAAACTTCTGTCAGAGACAGGCATGCTGCACTGTAAATTTTGCTACCTTTCTATGTGCACTAACACTAGTGTATTAGAAATGTAGCGGGACCTTCCTTGCCACATTATGGTTACGACATATGTTTGCACAGTATATACTTGTAAGTTATGCAGCTGAACTGAGGAAAAGCTGGTATGTTTTATAGCCCAAACCAACTATATTAAAATTCAGAAATAAGGTGTATGCATTTAACGAGTGTTACAAAGTCAGCTAGGAAAAAAATGGTGGATAATACATTTCAAACTTTTTTCCAAAGCCAGAGGACTTTAGCTTTTTATGTTCATAAGTGGTTCTGAGTTCACAAGTGAGATGCCACTCATGAGAAGTTTAATCAGTTGGTGAAAGATTAGGCAAAGGAAAGTGCCTGTTCTTTTTATATGACTCAAAATGTGCGCGCAAGCCAGATGTTAATCATATTTCATATTGAAATCTTGGAAGACATTCCAATATAGTTGTGATGGGTGAACTATAACCTAAAAAGCGTTGGTAGCAGAATGGACTTACACTGGAGCAGAATTAATCTGGTAACGGTCACAAAGCATACCACACTTAGTACTATTTGCCATGGCAAGCTGTTTCTGAAGTATGATCCTGTACATTAGCAAACTCAAAAAATAATCAATTTTTCTGGAGTATATCAAGAGCTTGTATACCTGCTATTTAAATATATTTGTTTTAGTATGTAGGAATCTGTTTTTCCTAGAGAAGGTGTGCTTTATCATGTCTGTATTTTAGCTACTGTGCAATCTTGATACACTAAGGATGTTGTATCTAGATTAGTATCTTTGAATAGTTTCTCTAAGGTTACTGCTTCGGGCAAATTATTGCCATACAACGTGGGCATATCATGTGGAAGAATTTGAGAAACTTCCTTTCACCTTGCCTCTTTGCATGAATCTATAACCACAGTTTTTCTTTCTCTTCCTTTTCATGCCTTTTGCATCATTCAGCTCTTTTGTGCTATATCAGTTTGCAAGATTGATATTAATCTTATTATTAAGTATTAATATGTCTCCATTTCTGTAATTTCATAAGCAAAAGAAGAGATTATCTATTTTATGAACATAATTGAGCTTTCCAAGTCTCATATTTTGCAAATACCAGGGTTTGACTTTAGAAGACTGAGACATCTGCAATGATACAGCAGGTTTAAGAATCCTGGCAATTGCATACTAAAATTCGCTTTGATTTAGGTTGAAATTACAATGAATGGTGACTTTTTATTACTCAGTTTGTTTTGTCATTAGAAAGGGAATAGAAAAATGCATTTGTAAAGTACATAGGTATGACATTCTCATTGTACACAAACTTTACTTCTTGTGGGTTTTGAAAGACTTACTGCATTACTGAGCTGCAGATCATAATAAACCTTATTGAAGATACTGACTAAATAGTCAGGTAACCTCAGGGGAGCTCAGTGTTCCAGGCTTGCATCCACTCAGGTTGTTCCAGCTGCCCATCACAGTTGTATCTATAGATGATTAGGAAAATAAGATGAATTCAGAAAAAGATTGACACAGAAAATTAATAGAATAAAATTTTTAAGATACTTTAATTCAGGAAAGTGGAAAACATGATTTGGGAAACTATGTACATTTCATAAAAATTATTTTGGGGTTGAAAGATTATTTTGAACTTAAATATCTTAACTTTACAGAAACCCGTGAAGTATCGTGAATATCCAGCGTGCTTGGGAAGGACCTAAGTGCTGCTTTTCTTTTAAGGCACTTCTCAGCTTTTCTTTTGATGTGACAAGCCTTGGTACTTTGGAGTAGTGTATGTCATGGAACTAAATAAAATGTGGAGTGAGTGTTTGACACAGCTGGATCGAGCCTGCATTCACTGGTTCTTGCTGTTTCAGTGCTTACAGATAGGCAATAAAAATACTAAATCCATCTATTTAAAATATTTAAATGTTTTTATTTTCTGTATTATAAGCTGCCACTTGCCAGCCAAGGTAAGTGTGATTTAAGAACAAAAGCTAAATAAGATAGAGAGCAAAGAGAATATTATTATTGTTGTTACTGTTATTATTAGTTATTCTTACTTTGTGAGGTTGATTAATACAAATACTGCAGACATTTGAGTTATGATTTATCCATCCATCTTCCATTTAGTTTTCTGTGGCCAATAATCTTTGGTTTATCTACATTGTCTTTGACATGCCTCTTAAGAACATACCTGGGTTTTGTTTAGTTTGTGGGGTTTTTTTAAAGGTTTTGTTAAGAATGCAGCACAGTTAGAAACCTGGTTCTGCATCTGCAGGGTCATCAGTGCCATTGACTACAGTTCTTTTTCCTACTTTGAAAGCCCATTTCATGTTTGTCCCACTGCAGATAAAATAAATAATACTGTTGGCATTCTGAATACTTAATTCCAGTAAATATTTGCTATATTGCTTCTTAGAAGTGGAGAACTGGTGTGTGTATTTAGAGGCTGTATTTCCCTTTGTTTGTCCTTTCTAATGACACTAATTTTCTGTCCTTCTGTAGAGCAAACAATTCAGTCTGAAGTTTGATATTTACTTTTTGTTTGAACTTAGATGATATACTGGAATGTGGGATGATAATCTCACCAATGTTTTATGGCTGTGAAAAGGCAAATATGGGTACCCTGGAAAATGTATCGTCAGTAGAAAAGAGCAGTGTTGTCACCATGCTAGAAACTGTTGGTAAAACTTCCTCTGACACACTGGCACTGCAATTGTTACCATTCTTTAAGAAAGGCAGATACAACACTAGAGAAAATTCAAAGAGGTCTATTCAGATTATTAAGGGAATGGACATTTACCTTGAAAAAACAGAATGACAGAATTCATTTAGTCCAGTAAAATAATACCCGAGATGGGTAAAATTGCTGGGGTTTCCTGTATTAAGTGGCATAAATGCAGCAAAAAGAAACCATTTGATATAGATATCAGCATTGTTCCAGGAACAAATGTGAAGACATAAAGTGAGCATGGAAATTTGGAAAAAGATCATCATCCCTGGAAGAATATGGTTCTGAAGCAGATGGAGTGGGGAGGAACTAAAAGGACTGCTTTCAAGATGGCACTTCAATTTATGAAAGGATGGCCTAATATGATTCATAGAACGGACCTTAAAATCCCTTGTCAAGGGACCTTAAAGATCATCTAGTTGCAACCTCCCTGCCATGGGCAGAGACACCTTCCACTAGACCAGGTCCCTCAAAGGTCCACCCAGCCTGGCCTTGAACACTTCAAGGGGTATCGTGGTTTCTCTGGGCAACCTGTTCCAGTGTCTCACCACCCTCACAGTAAAGAATATCCTCTTAATGTCTCATCTAAATCTACACACTTCTAAATGGTTTAAAACCGTTACCCTTCATCCTATTGCTCTGTCACCTGATAAAGAGTCCCTCCCCATCTTTCCTGTAGGCAGCCTTGGAAGGCTGCTGTAAGGTCGTCTTGGAACCTTGTCTTCTCCAGGCTGAAGAACCCCAACTCTCTCAGCCTGTCTTCATAGGAGAGGTGCTCCAGCCCTCTGATCTTCTTTGTGGCCTTCCTCTGGACTGACTCCAAGAGGTCCGCATCCTCCGTATGCTGGGGAGCCCCAGAGCTGGATGCAGTGCTCCAGGTGGGGTCCCACAAGAGTGGAGTAGAAGTGGGAGGAGAATCACCTCCCTCAGCCTGCTGGCTGTGCCTTTTGAGGCAGCCGAGGATGCAGTAGGGCTTCAGGGCTGCAAGCATACATTGTTGGCTCATATTGAGGTTCTCATCAACCAACACCTCCAAGTACATCGCAGAGCTGCTCTCAATCTGCTCTATGCCCAGCCTATATTTGTGCATGGGATTACCCTGACCCACGTGCAGGATCTTGCAGTTTGTGGTGTTGAACTTAATGAGGTTTGCATGGGCCCACCTCTCAGGCTTGTCCAGGTCCCTCTGAATGGCATCCCTTCCTTCCAGCGTGTTGGTAGCACCACACAGCTTGGTCTTAATGAGAAAATTACTGAGGGTGCACTCACCATGTCACCAATAAAGGTGTTAAACAGCACTTGTCCCATTACTGACCCCTAAGCAATGTCACGTCACTGGCTTCCACTGGATATGAGCTGTTGACCGCAACTTTTTAAATGCAACCATCCAGCCAGTTCCTTGTCCACTGAGTGGTCCATCCATCAAATCTGTGTCTCTCCAATTTAGAGACAAGGATGTCATATGGGACAGTGTCAAATGCTTTGCACAAGTCCA